>JAGPOW010001327.1:38030154-38048489 GCA_030014935.1 Caiman crocodilus | reverse complement strand
TCTTCAGGAAAGGGAGAAACACCTCACCTGCCTTGTGGCACTATGCATTTAGGTCTCTGAAAGACTAGCCATTAGTGCTGAGAACATACGCTCTATTGTATTTCACTTTTGTTATGGCAACTCCAACTAAAAAAGAACACAGGATTACTTTGTAAGCTGCAAATATGCTGTTCCTTGCTATATCTCCAGTGTACATGTGCACAAGCTATACTTTAATTAAAAACTTTAAAGGTGATCCTGTAGAGCTTAAGCTCTACATTTATCCCCATTTCAATAAGCTTTACTTGGTGGGAGAGGATGGAGTATTACTAACTTCTATAAAGGTTCCTCTCTTATAAATTGTTATCAAGGTCACAATAGCACAACATTCATCAGTGTAAATTCAAGGTAGATTTGTTCCTTTATACTGTGGAAAGACGCATGGTAGTCATCACTGAACGTCATCTAATTAGCATTATTACAGCATTCCCTAACTAGTTCCTGTACCAAATATACTATCCTTTGTTTAAAGGATAGTTGTATCTGCACTGATTCATAAAGGACAATGTTGTAAATGACTATGTCTAATTACATGCCTCGTTCTCCGCAAAAGATCTTATATAAAACACTTAAGTTAGTAGTTGCTTGTTTGTATAACAAATAATTAATTACTGCAACTGAAATCGAAGTTTCTTATGCTAAGATACAAATACAAGAGCCCCAACTAAGAAATCCAGTAAGAAATTAATCGGCAATTCTGCCACTTCAATGTAAAAGCTTCTAGTTCTCACTAAGCTTAGAAATATTTTTAATATGATATACATGTACCAAAAGCCTTCTTTGATTAGAGATATGTATTGAAGTTTTGTTTTCTGTAGCTCCTTTAAATTTAGAGTAATAATTAAATCCAAACACAAAGTTATCTGCAGGAATATGCTTAAGTTCCTTATGCACAATAATAATACAATTACTGTATCTTAAAAAAATCAGAACTTTAAATATCAGATGAAATTTGTATCAGATAAAAATGCCTTACCCCAGATATAAGAAACACTTTACAGAAGTCCAAAACGGGTAAAATCTGCAAAAAACTGGCGGCTTCAAGAGTGTCCTGAAGGTTGTCCATGTTGAGAGAAAGTTTTGCAGTATAAATGAAATCAATAATCTTCTTTAAACCTATTTTGTTCACACCATGGAGCTTAATGCACATTAAATCTTGCTCCTTCATTCCACCTAAGAATGATAACGAGATAATTAAAATGGGTACCAGGATTAGACAGTTTAATGAATTTCTGTTTGTAATATTGAAGAAGTTACACAAACTTAACTTAAAACATTTAAATCTTTAACTGAATTTAGTTATGACAATATTACCTACAACAGTGCGCAAAATTTAGGATGCATGTTTAAATAACGATTGGAATATTTAACAACCAAAAGTCCAAATTAAAATAATTTAAGAAATAACCATACATATGCAGGGACAGATTAATACATAGGCTACTAGGCACATACCTAGAGTCTTGAGCTGTGGGGAGGCCCTGGTTGCCCCATCCACCTCCTTTCCCCTCCTCTCCACTGGCCTCGCCCTGCTGCGGCTGCTTCCTAGCGGGCAGCAGTACCGGGGTGGGGAGGAAGGTCTCGACGGGCCCGGGGCCCATGAGTTTGTTTGTTTAGGGTCCACGAAAGAGTTAATTCGGCCCTGTATATATATATGACAGGAATAAAAGCATTACCTGTGAACATAGCCTTGAAATAATCACTAGCTGATGCCATCATAGCTCTATGAACAGGAAAAACTTCATCACCATCTCCCGGCACTAACGTCACATCGCAAAGCAAGCCTTCTATTCGGAGTTGGTCAAAACCCTACAAAACAGAATTGAAATTTGAATGGACTATTCAGACGGAAGTGACAGTACAGTAGGTTGTTGCGTTTGCTTTAAGTAAATTCATTTCATTTTCAACACTTATACTCCCTGGTAATTATTTGAAACATCAGAGTAAGTTCTGGATTTCCATTCTATCACAATCTGATGTCCTTACATATACACAGAAGTAGGCACAGACACTTTTTTTTAAATGCGGTAGGCATAGATTTTTTGGATCAGAATCAGCTTTAAAAAAAATACTTATCTTAGACAAATGCAGGATGCATGTCTGTCCCAGGTATAGTTTCTGTTCCATACTGGTCTTTTCAATGTACTGTACAGCCCAAGAGTGTGTGAGATGCTGCAACTTGAGGTTAGGGAAGGGAAGAAAGGGCGAGTTTTACCCAACTAGCATCTTGGTCAATTTTATTATCAAGGTTTATAATGTAAATCTCCCCAATGTCTTAGTATTTCTGATGTAGGTCCTGTTTGCTGAGAAGTCAGAGCGCCCAACAACAATAAACTGGATCTCAGATTATAATGACACATTAAGAAAGGGTTTTTCAGGGAAAATCAGCCTTGGGTATATTTAAAGATTAATCATCACTGGCTCCATTCATGCAGGGCAAGGACTAGCACCCTCGTCCTTTATCCCAACACAACAGTTTTTCAGAATTTATAAGGACAGAAGAATAAAATAAGAGGTGTAAGCAACCTTTACAAACTGGACCAATCTTTATTAGAAGTCCTGAGGTTATTTTTCATTTTTTAAATAAATGATTACATAATGCAAAAAGGCATGAAAAAGCCCAGTATCTGGAGATTCTCCTCTCCCCCCACCCAGAGAAGTGCTATAACCACTAGGTTACACAGCGATTTTGCTCTTTGCCTGCTTGATCTGGCCGCATGATGCTGGCATGCACGTCTGTTAAGAAGTCCAGCTTGACCAGAAGAGGTACCTGATAACTCTCCTGGGAAGTGGGGGATGTGGGCTCCAATCCCTTCTGGGTGAGGGAGGTGTAGAGCCAAGGCCTGCCACTTCTTCCTGGGCAACTGCTCTAACTGGTCCCTACCAGGCAAAAGCAGAGCAGCACCACGACCACTCGCACGGTCAGCCTTCAGCTGCCTCCGGGTACGGCAGTGAGCTAGGCACGTCTGAAGAACACCCAACGGAGCGGGTCTGTCTAGGAGCTTGGGGTCTTCCCAGTTCCAAACAGGACCCAACAACTTGGGCGGGTCCCAGAGGCACCAGGACATCTTTGAGCTCCAAACTGTAAGCATGTAGTGTGATTTCTGACTCCCGAGGCAGGGTCAAACTGCACTACTTTTGCTGAGTTAGCATTTTGGACAATCCACTAGTTATAAACCAGCCCTTCCATCATTTTTAAAAACCAAATCAATGCATTTCAGTGAATCAAATGATGAGTCCCCGTAGCCTTTACACCAGACCTTCTGAAACTAGCCGCTGGAGATAACAGACATTAAGGGTAGAAGAGTCCTTCTTTTAAGACTAGAATCTGAAGGGAAAAAAGCTCTGCGAGTCTTCAAACAGAGCTGCCTGCTGCAGTACTGGCTGCCATACTAGCAGATGAAGTAAAAGTCTCTCTGCTGCAGGACTGATGATTGAAGTCACTTTCTGATAAGCTGGGAACTGAAGACACAGCAAGCTGCACACCACCTTTCTGCTTCTCTGAGGGCCCTTTATAGCACTGAATCCACAGTTTGACTGTGGGGAATCTTTATAGCTGAAGATGCCTTCCCATGGGAAAGTAATCAATTTACCCATGTCAGTAACCTTGGCTCTGCCTGGAGAGAAATCCTTCCAGGAGGTTAACTCGGGTTTTGTAAAAGCTTCAGGGAGAGGCTGTTGTCCATCATAGAAATAAGTGACTGTATGGTACTGCCTTGCATCTCTTGGAGCTCGCTAGAAACCCTTAAGGGACCTGGAAATAAAGTTTAGAACAGTTTGCTCTATCCCAAAGTTTGGAGAGCAAGGAATACCAGATGGAGGAAAATGGCAACTACTGGTGCTCTCATTATAAAGTCATAGAAAAGTCCCACTTCGGGGTTGTCTGAAAAAACCCTTGTGAGCTATTTAACTGCACTATCAGCAAATGTTAGAACAGAAAGTATTTCTTCAGGGAATCACCCCATGTGAGGCAATGGGAACACAACCAAGTTGCTATGACTGGAGCCTCTGGTGCAAATTATAACACATTAACCACATGCCCTGTCTTCTGCGGTAAATTCAAGATAACTTATCCCAGTTCCACTGAGGAACAAGCTCTTCCACATGGGGCAAGAGCTCATGCACAAGCCATTTCTGTCAAGTAGTTAAGACATTAAATTACCCCCCTAGCCTGCTCATGTAGACATGCCCTGAGTAAATTTGTACCCAGAGACTGACAGGACGGTGTGGGTTTCGAGTTCGAATTCTAGCAGAAATCAGAACAAAGATGAGGCACTTTGTACGGTTTGGCACTTCAGAGTCTCAGGTGTCTGTGAGAGGATTAAACTTATCAGCCAAAGAGAAGCGACTACCATGGGAGTTTGGGTGACCTACCCAACAAAAGCAGAATTTAGTCCAAAGCAGGCAAGAGCCCAGGTTTAACAAGTTGCCACCACCAGAAGAGCTTGTTTTGGCCAGATCACTTCTCCATGTGGAAGTAGATACAGCATAAGCGCTTATTCTAGAGTTGTGTGTTTTGGTTTAGTTCATTTACACCTTCCTTGCACCAAACAAACAGTTCACTCCTACACATAATCACTGCAAAAACAATTCTCCTGCTTAAAACCAGTCAGAGGTGATATATTACCAACTCACAGTATCCCCAACAAGGAAGGCTGTGGGTGTTTCAAAACGTATTATGGAGCAGTAACCACGTAAAATTGCTGTACTCAGATCCCAAGATGCCAGAAGTACAGGCTAGGGTCTGTCTAGCAAACCTGCTTTATTGCAACCATAGCAAATAAAACCAGGGGTTTACAATCAAGGATTCTTTCATCTGTGGGGAAGGGGGAGGTAGAAGAGCCTTTACCCTGCTAGAACTCGCTGAAATAGGCATGTCTGGCCCCTTCTTTGGTAGGGGTAAGGATACTGCCAGGGATGGTAGTGAAAGCATCTGACAAATGTACAACCCTGCCTAGGCAAGTCGACCCGAGACCTGCAACCCCTCACCATCCTCAACAGCTGCTGGGACTCAAAACTCTCTCTAAGCACATACTCCAATTGCTGGAACGACTGAAGTGATTCTCTTGTCTGACGCAAGGCTTCTGGGCTGGAAGGCTGGCAATAGGGAATGCGGGGCATGAAAAAGCTTCCAAACTCCATACGCTGCCTTATAATTACAGTTCCAGAAGGTTTTAATGTATGTCAACCATTTTTTCTTCTTTAGACTTGATTCTTAGGAGGACTTTTTTTAAAAGTCTTTGAACTGTTGGTTATCCTACTGCAAACACTTACCTAAGTTCATAAAGCAATTAGCAAGTTTAACAGTAAGCGCACCAATCACTATTTGGTTGTGTCAATATTTGCAATAACATAATCTTACACTTCAAGGTCAGTTTGCTTTAGATAGTAAGGAAAGGAAAGTCAAAGTGAACACTGCATATCTCAAGACAAACGTATTGCAGGTAAGACTGACAAGTGAAGACTACCAATGTATTCATCTTAAATTAGATCCCTTAGTTCTGAAGAATACACCCAAGAGACACGTATATGTTAACAGTTGTGTTCATCTATAAGAAGGGAACGATTTTTGAAGGATGCTTACTTCTGACATTTCAAAGTTAAAGCCAGCACACCCTGTACTGCGCCGGGTACAATTGTGTGCATAATGTGAAATGTACATACTGAACACAGTATGGTTTAAACCAAATAACTGAATTTAATGAAGTTATTTTCCTCTGGCTGCACATGCCACACAAGATAAACTAAAAGCCATTTCATACACACATGCCTGCAGAAGATAGGTGCAATGATTACTAAAAAAAATAAATGAGAGGTGGCATATTAACAGACCTCAGAGGATAATGGAAAAATCTCTGCACCTGCAGAAAGTGCAGGAATCCTGACAGTGACTTTATGCACGGATCAAATACTGCATTGTCCAAAGCAGAGAGAAGGCATGGATTGCTGGTAAAACAGCATTCACGGAGAGCAGCGTGCGGATGCATTAAATAATGAAATTGTCCTGCCAACTGATACGCGTGAGCTATAGGAGCCAAGCAGAAGAACAGGGAATTCTCCTTCTGGTATCTTTAGAAAGGTTCAGAAAGGTGAGGCTAAAAAAGGCAGCTAAATAAAAAACGACTTTCATTAAAAAAAAGTGAAAGTCCAATTCTGTAAACTTCAACTTGGTAGATAAGGCTAACAGTGAAGAAGGCTATAATTAGAGGAAAATGTCAGGTTGTCCTAACAGCTGATGTGGGCGGAATTTTTAAATGGTAAAAAAATATATACTTTTTTCATGACAAAATGAGATGTCTTGTGTAGCAAAAACTCATCAGGACAGGCATGGGCACACACGCAAATTACTACGAGATACGCTGGGACGTGTCAGCAGCTGCCTGTGAAAATCCTACCGCCCGTTCTCAGGACGGGTACAACGCTACACGTGGCAACACATGGTGCTACTTACCTGTAGTACCACAGAACTGTGAGTGTTGCTGGTGAAAAATCTGGTGGTCCCTGTCTTCGAAGACTGTAGATGGGCAGACACGCCCATATCGCTGCTACCGAGAGACACTTTCATGTGAGGATCTTCCTCTTCCACCAGAGATCTAAAAAGATTTTTAAAAAGCAACCTTAATTCACATCTGTTTCCATTAATCACTGCTACACATTGAAACCAGAGTGGGGGTAAAGTTCTTCTGATTTTGGGGGGAGTTGAATCATGTCCTTATAAATCGACCCAAGAGGAACCTTGTGTGTTTATGGGCTGTGAATAGTTTAAATACTTCAGTGTCCTTTTTCAGCTTTTCAATAAAGACCAGTAAGAGTTTTGATAAACAGTCTAAAACACAGCTAATTTTTAAAAGAAGAATTTAGAATTGGATTCTTCCCTATAAATTTACCTCCATTAGACTTTCAACTCAGTTTAAGATGCTTTGCACTCTCAGCTTTGTGCATCAACATATCAAGGCTCCAATAGCCATCTGAAAATATTGATGCAGGAGGTATTCTTTGGAGTTTAAAAGATTCATTTTTATAGATTAAGCTATCTTGACTGATTATGGGAAGAAACAAAAGTGATAGAGGTTTCTTATGTAGAGTCTCACACAAGCTTCAGGCCACATCTCAGGACCATGCAACTCAAAGGGGCTTTCCTGATCATCTAGTCCAGCCCCCTCCTTCCCAGGCAAACGGCTCAAACAACCCTTTCCATACAGTGCGACAGTTCAAACCATCTGGGGACATTACTGCCTTCAAAAAAATATTTGCCAAATATTAAGTGGGAATTTCTTTAAAACTATCAGTGTTTTAAATTGCCACAATGCTGCTGGCTTGCTCCTTTCATCTTGTGATGTCGCAACTTTATAAAAATGTGTCTGACATCCAAGATCTATGCTTATAATAATACTGTTTTATTTATATTTAAATAAAAATACACAAATGCAAGGCTCTAAGCACACAGTTCATCTATATTCCAAGAAACAACTTGTAAAATATCTGGGCATTACATCTTCAAACTAAGATTAGCTAATCTCAGTATCTTCTGATTTGTTTAATGTAATAAGCTATCAGAGCGCACACTGCAAGCTTCCATAGCGACCGGATGCATAATGCATGCTTCTGCAGCAATTTGCAAGCCTATTATTAACCCACAGAATACAGGATGCAAAAAATCCCTTTCTTAAATCAAGCATTCATAATACATAACCAATTTGGATAAAATTGCTGCAAATCTCAGAAATAAAAGCAATATACAGATTATAACATGCAGGTAAAAACATTGGCCTCCAAACTAGTTTCAGAAATCACTCAAAATGTCATTGCCACAAGCCAAATTGAACTTTGAAGCTCCAACTTTCCATATTCCTCTTTCCTTGAGGAAGCCCAATTAAGAAAAGAAAAAGGCTTTTAACAAATTCTCATCAGCACACCAGCTTCAAGTTGACTAGTAAAAGCAGTTTCTGAAACTTCAGAATTTTTCTGATAGCATTAACATGTGTTCATTCAAACCCATGATTATTTTTTAGGACCAGCCATAAAGCAGATTCAGGACAGATCATTTTCGTCACTCAACAACGCACATGGGTTTGAAACAGAGAGGTTTCATGTACACAGACGTAACACCACCACACACTATAGGAAGGCGGGCATCACAAATTTGAACAAGTTACAATAAATGTGAAAGCATTTCTGCGAGCAAAACTGTACAGTTAGCTTACAATTAAGAGAAGGTAAGATTTAAATCCCACTGAACATGTTCTTTAGCAATATAAGGCAGTATTTCACATTGAATATTTTGCTCAAAGTTACACTCCAAAGTTCATCTTGGACATACAAATCATTGAAACATCCAAGGGAAATGAGTGCAGCAGTTTCTAGTTTGGTGATCTGTAACATTTAACAAGACACTAAGTGAAACAGTTTTTAGTTCATGACTTGAACATTTTAACAAGAAACCAAGCAAACTGGCTCTGTCCTGTCTGATGGGACTGTGAGCGATAGGTGGCTTTATTTGCCAGACATAACTTTCTATGCCATGTTTCTCAAAAAGAACGGTCTTTTTTTGGTGTAGCAGGAAGGACAAAGGATCACAAAGATTCAATTTTAAATTACATTTCCTTTCACAGAAGTGTAGTCATTTTTATTGGAAGCCGGAGATAACCACAGAAGCAGTGACTTTCAATCAACATTTCAACTCAGAGAAAGAAGGTTCGCACCTCCAATACAAAATACCTAGGGAAGACAGGTAGGAACGCTTCTGTGCCAACATTTTTAAAGGGCTTTTAAGATGTTGGCAATAATGCACTGCTCTGAATCTAGACACTCAGATATACTCAGCACGCACTATGAGGCTTGAAACAAAGGTGTGGCCTTGCCCATGAAAGCCATTTTTTTTTACCTCTAACATTTTCTGTCGGTGATAGTCATAATGGAAGCATAATTACTAACAGGGTGCTGGTGAGCATCACCACATTTTAATTGCCAAGACATCCCCACCCATTCTTCACAGGCTTTAAAACAGACCGCAACATCAGGTAACTGTCTCCACTAGTTCTTCCACCATTGCTAGCACAACTGCAAATTAAAAAAGCAAACCTAACCACAGGAACTCAACCAAGAGGTGCAATAATTTGCACCTGGGGTATACTACTATTGGGATTTGCTTCCCTCCAACCCACGGTTTAAAGCAAGCACTGTGCGCTGACGTGAACATAACACACGAGCGCCGGTCTACACAAACACTTCACTCTCTTTACAGCAAAATTCTCTTTCAAGCTGCAGAGATAAAGCAGAGCAGTCACTTCATTAACAGTGGCTATATTGCTCTACTTTGATAAGGATTTATTTTATAAATTGAAAAAGTTATCTGTAGGTTTTATCTGGAAACTTCTGCTTAACCATGTTCTGACCTTTGAGCTTTGTCCAAATACTTATTTAAATAGCACACGGGGCATGCATGAGTGCATGTGTGTTTTGGAGGGGGAAGCTACAAGGATTTCATCTTTTTGCCTCCTAATTTTTAGATAATAGCCAAACAAAGATAAAACAGAGATACAGAACAAAAATCTCTCAGTTTATGCTCTTCAGGAAACAAATGTCTTATTCTGTTATTCCACAGACCAGCGTTCTCACGTGTTCATTTTCTACAGATGCAGTTTGCAGTTCGTCATTTTGTTCCTCTCAATTATCTCTCTCTCTTTCACACACACCCACACCCACCCACCTACCCACAAATCTTAAACTATAATAATGTAAGCTTGAACACCAAAAAAAAAAAGAGTCAAGGTTTTAAGATCACTCTTAACTTGGGCAGATCATGCTAATATGTACATATTACCCTTTGAGCTACATTTACTATTATAAGACCTTACATTTTTACCCTCTGGAAATGCATTTGGTGACCTATTGGCAGTACCAAATATTACTTCCTAGATTGGCTCCTGGGTATTAAGGAAACAAAAAACACCAACCAACCATAAGATATATTTTATTACTTCCCAAGCAAATCAAGCTCATTCATCCGAATTGTACGTTAGTCAATGCTTTGTATCTTCATATAGTTTCACCTGAACTTCCAGCCAGAAATTTAAAGTTTAAAAAGTTAGCTCTCTCTGAGCTCCTATTCGATAGCCCCTTCCCACAGCCTCACACTCAGAAAGGGGAGGAGGCACTTGAGGCATCTCTTGCAAAAAGACCTTTAAATGCTTCAGAAAGGAGAAGTGCATTCTCCACTGTATAGACAGCGGCAGTAATGTTTAAAAATACGGAATATTTAGTTTCTTTTTTGTTTCCGATTGAGTCAAAATTGCAACTGAGCTTAAATTATGCCCATTAACCAAGTTTTCATTAAAGTGATTTTTTTGCTACTCGCTCCTGGAACACATGACTCATCCAACGTTATAGCAGACTGAACTGGTAAAGAATATAAGGTATATATAGTTCAGGCACTGTTACCAAAAGCATTTTATTTGTATTCATTAACGCTGGCCTGCCAAGCCCTATAATTAATTAGGTAATAATGAATATAAATATATTGACTGGCGCTTTATAGTAAGTACAGTATATCACGATTAGGCACAGTAGCAAAGGAGAAAGTCAATTCATTTTCTAATTAATTCTATTGTTCTGATCAATAAAAGTCATTAAATAAGAAGTACAGTGATAGCATTCTCTGATCAGGATAAAAAAGTTGATAAAAGCAAAGCTACAGCAACTGCAATAATGCACAACAACAATTTCACGACAAGCTGTTACAAATGTGGATATTAACACTAGTTTAAATTAAATAGAAGTAGTCTGGGGAGGGGGGGGGGGACACCAGCCAGTTTTTTTCAATTATTTAAAGATCAGGAGAAGGCTGTGGTTAGATACGGAACGAATCTAGGAACCACCCCAGCAGATGAAATCAGCGCTCCATTATTTAACAGCTTGACCCAGCAAGAAGGTACTGATAATTGTGTATGAACCAGCTCACAATTACCTGCTTTGGGGCATGTGAATTTTCTGCTTTGGGGCACGACTTCTTAAAAAGCAGGGTTTGGTCCCAGCTAATGTAACCAAGGACGTTCATATTTTATGTAAACATCTAGCCTTTCTATCTCTTCTAATGGTTAGTGTCTAAGTCGTACTCTTTGCTTTCAACTTAATTTGGTGTCACCTTGCTTTTACAGCACGGGTGCTCACACGTCCTCTCTCTCCATTTGCCTTGTCTGTACCATCCACTTTTGGTACCTTTATCCTGTTTCTTTTCACTCGTTTCCTCTCTACTGAAGCACCCTAGAAAAAGCAATCAAATTCACATACAAGGAAGAGAAAGTCAAAAGTAGCTATTTAGACTGTCATTCAACGCCTATCTTGTCATTGTTTGAAAGACATAATAAAACTCAATAGCTCTTAAATATCAGTTAGGCGGTTCGACATACAATTCCTTTAAATCAAGCCATAATGCTCTGTACAAATGTAGCTAAAGGAACAACAGGTACATTTAAGACTTGGTTTAATTGGCAGAAATCAAAAAAGTGCCCGGTGTCCCAGTGAGAGGATTAATGAGTTTCCAGTTTTATCACCACCACCTCCGGATTCATTCGCTGTCACTCCCTAGCACAAAACTTGGGGAGAAGTTATATTTTCAAACAATCCAACCATCAGAGTACACAATTTGAGATACAGTCTGAAAAAAGAGACATGTTCATCCTCCAGGCAGATCCGTGGGTTTTGCAGGTCTACTCCCTACCTTAACACCATACAACACCTCCTCTGCAAGGATCCTTGCCACTTGCCTTTTCTGATCACACTTTCTACCTGCCCTTACTAGGAGACAGCTCCCCTTAGCCGCCCATTTTAACAGCAATGGCCTGAATATTCAAAAGGAAAGTCTTATCTCAACCATCAACCAAGAGTTTAAGTTTCCTAAAAAGCATTTGGGGGTTGACTATGCCCCACTTTATCCTTCCTTAATCTTTTCCTCACTGAACTACAGAGTCTTCTGCTCTTCACATGTATTACCATAGTTTGCATTTCTACCTTTCTTAACAGATAGCAAATCAAGTGATAAAAATGTTACCCATTTCTCCACCTACCTATTCACTGCAACTGGACATGGAACTAAATTGGCCCGAGTTCCCAGTGCTGCACAAGACATTTCTAGAGTATCTGACCTCATACTAAAAGCATCTGCATTTGAAGTAGCATCATTACCTTACCTTTACTCAAACTCGACAGCACTAAAACACAGCAAAATCTTAGCTTAGGTGCTGCTGGATAGCAAACACGTCTTCTGTATCATTACGCATTGGAGTAAGACGTCTCATGGAACAGTGAAGCACTCACTCCTCGAATTGCCTAGCATCTGGACAAAACCCAGGCTACATTTTCTGGTCTCCTATCCTCCTGTCTCTCGGCGAGCGCCCTTTCTTCCAGGCTACTGGCTCTGTTTGGACAGGCCTTCTGTTTGGAGCCACTCCTCTTAAAATAATTAAGCACTCAATGAAGCAAGGGCATGAAGCAGGTGAGCGCACTGGCAGCTAAATGTGTTTGTTGCCAGACATGCGTGATTACATGCAGGTGCAAGGCACCAAGTACCTAACCCTACCAACGGCCAAGTGGTCAGGATGTCCTCGACCCAGGACGTGGAAACAGATCTGGCACTTATCTGGCCCTGTTCAGACCAAGGACCTTGCTCTCCCTGTCCCCAGGATTTGGAAAGCAGAATAGTCTCCACTTTTGCTGAATCTGGTACACTTCCATACAGTCTGTTTCAACAATATGGCACTTCCTAAGGAAAACACTCTGACCAAAATAAACACACAACATCCTGAATCGGCTTCAGCTTGGCTTGTAGCTTCCAAGGGCGGGTCCTACTGCACATGTGCGATGCCAAAAGCTGAATTCACACTGACCAATTTGAAGACTTCCCAAATTAGTTCTGTGGAGACAGAGCACATCAAACTAAGATATTCTACCATCTGGCTTCCATGCATGTATTTGGTCGTCATGAGTAATGAAATTCAGTTTTTATTGCTTTCTTCATAATCTGCTGCAGTACAATTAATCCTGTGTATTGACAGCTCGGCATGTTAAAGTAAGACTGAAGATGTAACTTTGCCTCCTGTCTCCAGTTTCCTTAAAAACAAAGGTTGCATGACTAGACCATAAAAGATGATTCTTCGTTAAATTATTACTAATTATGGATACTTGAAGGTGCACAGGTGACAAATGTGCGCGCCCCTGCAAGTACAGCATGTTCAACAGCCACTTGAATATCCAGAAAGGTGGTTTGGGGGGGAGGAGGGTAGCAACCCTGTGAAAACATACCCAAATTTCACCATCCCGGTGTAGGGCTATGCACGTGCCATTAGCACGGGTTCTGCACAGACACATCAGAATCTGGCAAGTGTTCTCAAAAACTCCCCCTGTCCTGAGCGTGCTCCATCCCACACCGTTCATTCTCAATAGCCAGTTGGAGCTACAGGCTCCGTCCCAACAGTGGCCTTCACCAAGACTAGGCAAGATTTTCCCTGCAACTGAAGTCCCTGGGAGCCACAGCAGCACTTAGCCTTCTTGCTGCGCACTGCTGCTCTCCAGCATCTGACTGTGAAGGCTTAGCCAAACATTAGCCTCCGGCACTATACATCCCTGCCTCACAATCAGGCAAGCGGGCTGTGGGAAAAGCAGAATGCGATCATGTAGTTAGATTGCACCAAAATGCACGCAAATAAAAGGGAACTGCAACTAAAGGTGGCTGAAACAACCTTAAACCTGAGATTTCCTCAATATTTGAATTCTTGACTTGGAATATGAATGTCCTACCGACATGTGTTAGATACATAAACTACACTTTTAGTACAAATAACTCTAAAAGGTGGATTCTGCATGGTTTATGGATTTTTGGTCCATTCAGAAAGCACATGCACTGCATGGCATACTAATTAAAAATGTAGTAGAAAGTACTGGTTTTCTGAAGTGGGTGGCTGCAATTCTTATGTAACCCTCTCTGTTGCAACAACAATTATTTCCTTATGTCTTGTTCTTGCTATGAAATTATGTTCACTCGAATTCCACATCACCAAGGTAACTATTAGATTTGTTAATTTGTACATTTTGGTAGCTAAACTGCATTTATTTTAGAATACAATACATGCTTTTTCTGACACCAGCTGTTGAAATCTTAACAAATTATCTGTACCACTATTCCTGTCACACGAATGTACATATTCTTGTGTTCATTTTTAAATCATGAGTTTTGATAGTATATAGCATAAACTTCCCAAAACACAACCCAAATAGCATGCTCTTAAATTTGTAGAGCTCAGTATCTTGTTTTTGGAAGGGTTATAACCTTATTTTCTTTGTCAAATTACTCTCCAATGAACCATGACTCCAAGTGTTGCGGTCAATGGTAAGTGGCATCTTCTGAAATTACTCCTGGCATGTGCCAGCACTATGGCATTTATCAGCAAGCAAAGAACTGAATTTCAGTCTTATATAAAGCTCTTCCTATCACACCACCAATCTCTATTATTTTATGATCTAACCAAAAAGGCTGGTGTATTAAGGGCCTACATTATGTATAGTTCAGCAGATGTTTAGCTAATGAAACTATTAACTTAATGAAAAGGCTGATTTAAATAAAATGAACCTTTCATTTATTATAAGAAAATACAGCAATATTTCACTTTCTGCCCTTAGTCTGCCAAAAATGGTTTTTAAGTATTGAGTATCTTAATGTCTTCCCATTATGAATAGGTGTTTTAACTTCATGACTAATGAATTTAGGAACTCCCCTATAAATTAGATAGCTACCTAAAAGTTGAATTAGTTTATCTGCTATAGGGTCGGCAGTATAAAATTGATATTCTATAATTTTGAAGTTAAAGGGTTTAATAGTGGTATAACAAGGCACAGAGACGAACCATGTTACACAGTGCACTGCACTTCAGGATTGGGTTTTTTTCTTTTTATGTCCCCATTCTCCTACCCATGTAATTTAAGGAAACATTTTACCCAGGCAAGTTACTAGACTAAATATATTCTACAAATTATTCCTCCTGCCACTTCCAAAATAATGAAGTCCTGTCTGTTTATTAATATTACTAAATTGGAGTTTCTGTAACAATTCTTCTGGAGCAAATGAACTCCAATTAAAATGGCTGGCATTATGGTTTGCTAAAATGCCTCTTTATAATGGGGAAAAAAATCTTACCAATTTGTAGAAGAAATAAAGGCTTTCTGGCACAAATATACGAGTGATTTCATCTAGAAAAAACTAATTCTTCTCTGACATGGAAGAGCTCTGACAGGCTGACAGAGCAAGTCTAACTCAACTTTAACAGATCAACTGAAACCGTTAGCTAATAAGCACTTGATACTTCCAGCTTTGTTTTTGGGGCCCACTGGCGCTAGCTCATAGCCTAAGAGGCGGCTCCCCCAACTTCTCCCCCCATTGTCGAAGCTGCAGAACTAAGATGAACAGAAGAAGCATTACATGACGGGAAATCATATAGAGTGACCCAGGATATTAAAATGTCATGAAAAACAGACATGCCTACTTACGACGCATTTCTGATGAGGTTCCCACATACCAAAAGTACTCCGTTTTAAGCGTTCCACATAGTTCTGATTGAATACTTTAAAAAGAAATGTTAACCACTTCTATAAGTGTGCAACGAGGCCCCGATAATTCAAAGAGTTCTGCAAGATTTGTACGCAGGTTACTGTTGTACGTCAGTGGTTATAGAGCACGGCCCTGGTATTTGCCCAGCTCCTCAAGTACAATTCCTTCCTCTTCCTCTTCCCACCTAGACCATAACAAGCAAGCAGTGCCATGGTGATGTTTAGTTACTTGAGGAGCTTCCCAATGCCCAGCAACTTGCTACCGAGTCGTGAGTTATCTGAAACTTCACTGGCAGATCACCACTCCTACTTTGCCTAGAATTTTTCAAAGGATCCCAATAGCCCTGTGTGAAAATCCCATTCGCTCTGAACAGGATTTGTGGGTTCACTTACCAAAAAAATGCCAGTTTTTATTTTTAAAAGTAGACACTTGCTTGTGGACTCCATTGGGGTCACCAAAAAAATAATAAATCTGTGTGTACTCATACTAACTAGCAGTAGAGTGATTCACTCATTAGTTAGCCCTCCTACGAACTAACAGGAGAGCGATTCGCTCCTGAATCCTTGAAAGGCCAGTTTACACAAAACAAGAAATCCCCAGGCAATATAAGAAGGCACATAAATAAAATCCAGGTGTTTAATTTGGTGCTCACACTAATTACAACTTCCAATGATGTTCCTATTCCCTCTCCTGATTGAAGTGAGGGGTATTGCTCTGATGCTGTGGGAGAAGCAGCAAAGAGGTAACCCAAGGAGTGCAGAGAAGAGTTGTGGTGTCTGCTACCAGGGAAATGAGCAACCTGAGAGAGAGTGAGTAAGAACAGGGGAGCCGGCACACACAGGAAAAGGTCCCTAGGTACCCACATGCTGAAGGGACAGGACACACTAGCAGTGTCCTTGCCAATTCTGATCTTAAAAAATAAAGGAGCAGAAAAACGTCTTTTAACCACCACTGGCCCAACTCCTCCCTTGCTTCTGCCCCTAATTGAAACAGTTCCTCCTGGTTGTCACAATAGAAAATACGGCAGAAAAGTCTGTTAAATGAGTAATCTGTTTAGAGCTGAAATTAAAAGTGCTATAAATGTCACTTACTACTGCATATCACGGGGCTCACAGATGAACCCTGGCTTTCCCTGCTCCTCGCTTACAGGCCAGGAGGGAATTCACACAGGGTCCAGCTCTCAGCTATTACCCAAGTGACCTGAAGAACAGGAGTCATGGGCATGTTAGGATGTCAAACACACCAGGGGATACTGCACAACCTTGACAAATACACAAAAGAATGAAGTCAACAGAATTTATAGAGGTTTACAGAAGTGCACAGAGGTTTAGAGAAAGAAGCTGATAGGAGAAAGACTGGCTAGCCAACAACGTCACCAGAAAGGCTCTCCAACCAGTACAGAAGATGCTAAATTAGCACGAGCTAACATGGGGCCATATTCAGCTACAGGAACAGGCATGTGTTATGTCAAACACACCAGGTAATTATTTCTGTCTTCTTGGCACTTTCATAAGAGACTAAATAAAAGTAAGAAAAAGTTGGAGAGTATGACCTACATGGAAATCTCCGGAGAATGAACTATATTCAGCATGGTGAAAAAGACAACTTGTTTAAATTCATGACCTAAAGGGGTGTCTAGAAAGAGGACAGGCATCAATTATTCCACCCCACTGAGGAAGGCAGAACAAGCAAACAGGGTTTGGGCTGCAGCATGACATTTTAGTTTAAATACTGGGAAGCAAACTTTAAGGACTTAATTAAAATGAGGTTATGCAGAAGAGATTTGTTTGAGGATTTTCCGAAAAATCTCCATAATAGGGCATATGTGCTGGGTTTCCTCACTGGAAGAACAAGGCTCACAGTCCCACCCAGGAACACTACTTGGGTTTGGTTCCAGAAATAATGATAACGTCAAACTCTCATCGCAGCAAGTGACCAATACTCCACTCCTCGAACCTGGTCTACAGTTCAGCAAGATGTAGTCTCAGCTCAAGACTGCTCCTCCTCCCTTGTGACCAGCACCTCTCCCAGGACCACGCAGCGTGTGTGAGGAGACAGACAAGTGAAAGCAAGGACCGGAGACAGCCATCCTGCAGGAAGAGAGAGAGGCCAGATCCTGGAAGGCAGAGGGGAATCTCACTCAGACAGCCCTATTGTAGTGCTAGATTTATTATCCAGAGTTTATTGGCATTGCAGCCGTGTTCTCGGTAGCTATGTAACAGCGGGACTACCCAAGCAATGAGGCAGGCTGCTTTTGGAAGCTGTGAAATCCTCATCACTGGAGACAGTCGGGGCTGCCCATTGTCAGCACTAGTGCCGACGTAACGATATGCTCAGATAGCAGCTGGAATGACTCAGGTTTCCTGCCTTAATGCCAGCAGATTCAGGTCCAGAAACGACTGCCGTGAAAACAGAAGGAATGAATTGCAGTGGCTAATTCAGTGATTCTCAAGCAGGATGCTGCAGCATGAAGGGGCGCTGCCAGACCTTTCGAAGCAAGCCGTGAGGAGATGGTGATAAGCAGAGGTTCAGATGTGCCCTTTGCCCAGCCGACCCCCCAGCCCCTCTGCAAGGAAGTGCCACTCCATTCACAAAAGCTGGGTGAAATGCTTCAACTACAATGCAGGTGTCTTGAGACCAAAATGGTCGAGAAGCATTGGGCTAATTCGTTTAAAAAGAAAGGTTTAGACATTTGGAG
>JAGPOW010001327.1:37997415-38023645 GCA_030014935.1 Caiman crocodilus | reverse complement strand
GAGACATATGCCAAAAGGACGGCTCACTGGAAAACCTCCAACTCGTTGTCTGGTTCAACAAAGGGCCAGTAAGTTACTCAGGTACATCTTCATCAAACGGTATTTGGACCTTCATCCAACAGTTTAAACAATTTCTTTCTTCCATTCTACACGAGTTGAAAATATTGATACAGATTGCGTGCTCGTTATGCTTTAACAATTAGTGACAGAAGCATCCGTAGCATCACCAGGCAGCAAGTCGTGGTCATGAAACATGGTGCACCCTCTCCTTCCCGGTGCCAAGGAAGCAGCATTTTGCCCCTGAAAAAGTCCCAACTAGTGTCCCTGAAGAGTGCAGAGCTCTGCCTACCCCAGGCTACAAATCACAGGCTCAACTTGAAAAACCGACTTCACGACGCACACACTCCTTACCACCTCTATGCAAACCAATTCCAGCCGGGGGCTTCCTTAAATCGCTCTCGCTGTACTGCTCCTGCAGCCTTTCAAACCGAGTCACAAATAACTGCTCTAAACTGACCCAGACACAGAACATACAGGGCTTTTCTGGGTGGCAATAACAGTGATCCCTTTTACTCACATGGCAACCTTCGATCAAAACATTGCATGTGCTCATAAGCTTTAGACTCCATGTTTTTAACTGCAACAGAATATGGTGTGAGGAGCCCATTTTACACTGATGCGGAAACAAAGGCAGGAGTTAGGTGCCTTGCCCTTAGCAATGAGTCAAAAAATATAACGAAATGTAGGTGCTCTAATCCCCTTTCTTTTGCTCTAGCTACTTGGTAGGGCAGTTGGAAACCAGAAATAGGATGAAATGTTTGGAGCCAAAGTTAACTGTTCTAGAACAACTGAAATGTGGGCTATAACACCTCACCAATTAGAAAAAAAATATTTTAAAAACCTTAAATTAGGCAGCGTATTTACTTTTTTGTTATAAAGTTAGTACGAATTAGGATTACCACATGACTAGATGTCAGACTTAACCAGTTAGAGGAATGAAGGTTTGTTCAGATTATACGTGACTGCAAGCAGTATTAGGAAACATAGAAATATACATTTCTAAGAACAATAAGGAGTAATTTTAAGTCAGAGGATGCTCACATTACCAATACTTATGTTTCTACTCTCGCTTACTCTTTGTCACGGTATCAGAAAAGGTTAGGTCTGCTTACATGCACACACTACTGCACGTAAAAGAAAAATGCAAGCGTGGAGATGTAGACAAATACGTCATATATCTTTCAAATGGACATGAGTTTCTATCACCTTTGTATCCTTACAACCGGATCAGGACGCTATTTTTAGAATCGGACATATCGTCTAATCAAACTGGTTCCATTTTGTAATGCTGCTCTCCGTCTTTTTGGCGTGCATAGATTTATACTACATGTAAGAGTCCTGCTAATGCCAGCATTGTACCAGTGTAGAAACATGTGGGCTTAGACGTTTAGATGCTAGCAGTACAATTCTGTGAAAGCTGCTGTTCTCATATTCCACATGCTTCAGACATGCCTACTGTAAGAATAGTGAAGTGTTTTTACCAACTTGCTCCAAATATTTTGAACACATTGGTCCAGCCAACACCACATAGCAAAGCAAGATGCTGGAGCACACGGCCAGCAAGGCGAACGAATCAGAGCAGACGCATGAAGTACGTTATCTGACTCTGCACGAGCAGCAGGGATCTCAGAACAGAAGAGTTTAATTTTTGAAGTCTTACTGTCCCTTAAATCTCACAATTTGAAAATCCACCAAGATGAATACCAGACAACACTTAAGACAGTTTTCCCAAAATGGATTTAAAGGCCTCAAAACTTTTCTTTTCCTTTTTTTTTTTTTTTTTGGAGGGTGGCACAAAGGAGAAGTGGGAATTGCACTGGACAATGTCTCTCTCATTCAGAGCCTTTAATTCACTGAAATAACATTGCTTTAGGGTAACACTACAAGCTTGGTGGAAGTCTCTGATAAAACATCTGCAGTACATGCAGGAAAATACACTTCAAATGAAGAGACTATATATTGTATGTCATCTCTCACCGCATTACTTCTCAAACAAGAACAATAGGAATTAGGCATACTTTGCCTCTTAAGACTGATTGACCCCACAAGAGAAAAATATTTATAGCACCTATAAATGCATCTAGGCATCAAAATATACCCCCTTAGCAGATAAAAGCAACAACTATACACAATCAGGTTTGAAACAAGATGTTTTTAAATCTAAATATAGACCCAAAGCATTAACACTATAGCTAAGGCACTACTGAAGCTAAGAATACTACTGAAAAGTCAGCTGTTTTTATTACGATTTTTTTTATTTTTTACATACCATATTGTCTGCAATATGAAATGGACTTCAATATGAAAATAAGCATTCCCAGTATAAAGAAAATTTTGTGACTGCACCCTTCAAAAAACAAAAAAAGAGAAAAAACAGTGTATTTGATATTTGGCTTTATTTCATACTTCTAAAGAAAAAGCCACCTGTATACACCAACACAAAACTTAAAGCAATAATGCAAAGTTGAAATAGCAGCTTTGCCTAAGCAAATTCAGACAGGCATTTTATGCAAGTTGAAATACATGTACACATAGAAAAATCCTATGGTACATATACTAACTGCATAAACACATATACATGTCACACAAAAGAAGGTAAGTTCAACGACGCTCATTTACTGTCTTCCATATTAAGAAAGCAAAGACTGAAACAAGCTTCATCATTCGAGAAGTAAAATACCTAACAAAGTACACAACAATAAATCAGGTGGGTCCATGTCTGATATCTAATTGTAAAAAGCAGGGGGGAATTATCCTTTCCTATGGAAGAAGCCTGCCTAGACGCTTAGACTTCTTAATCCGAGATCTGTGTCACAAATTGACAATAACATGAACTTTCCAATGAACATTTAAATATATTTAAGAACATGGTTCAGGCTGCACAATCTCTCTGCATTTCAACAAAAAAGGAAAGACTCGACACAAAACATCCATCACGGGGAAAAAGAAAACAGGGTAAAAACTAGAGGTTCTATACAAAAAGGGAAAAAAAGAAGATCAAATTCTGAGTGCCAATGTCATTAAAGCTAGAACAGGGTATTTTGCCACAGGGGAGTCTCACAAAAGCAATCCCACCTTATTATCCTCATTTCTCTCACTTACATGTATGCTGGAGAAAGTGGCGATGACCTGGATGTTTTAAGCACAGGAACTGGGAATTTCCAGATAGCAGGAGAGCTCGTTTTCCATTTCAATGGCATGTTGTCACCACGGTACTACAATAACAGTAAACAGCGTTTCCATAACAGACTACCAACTAGGACTTCCATTCCACACTCCTGACACAGCAGTGGCTGCTGCTAGGAACAAGCAAACGATTCTGCCAATGCCCTTAAACCGATGCTTCCAATCTGTAAAATAGGGCTGTGAGGCATCTCCTTTTAAATCCTGCTGTCCCCTAAAGCAATATGATGATTCTATCCTTCTAACTCAACAATAGTGCCACCTCGTTAGGGAAGCGTTGACTGCAGTATATGTTTTAAAAAAAAAAAAAAAAAAGGAAAAAAAAAGAGAGACTGCACTGAGAATACCAGCACAATGCAGCTTTATTTAATAAAAGCAGCTAATTTTTTTAAAGAGCTTTTGTAATGCTATTGTTCTACCTTAAAACAGGGACACTGCAGCATTGTGCTACATTCTGCTCTTATTAACCTGATTTCTAACCAATGGTAGGAGGAAAAAAAAATGGGTTTCATATGAAAATGAAACAACATACCTACTCAGAATACACTTGTCATCCTCTGAACATTCTTCTTTTGAGCTGCAACAATACAAATGGGATATAAATCTCAGCATAGCCTTAGGCCACGGCTAATAGAGATCAGTGACTAAATTCAGCAGCCTGTTTTCCTCCTGTGCAAGCTCTGACCAAACAATACAAGAATGCCATTATGGAAAAAGCCCATTGCAAAAAATAATCAGGTCTTCTAATCCATAGTTAGGAAGGCAGAATAAAAGAGTAAGTATAAATTGCTGCAGATTCCTGCAAGCTCTTCTAACAGCTTCTGATTCAGGTTGCTCTCATTTTCCTATGCTTATTTCCAAGGAGGATGAGCAAAAATCTCATGCATTTTACAACATGCTGTGGGAACACAAATATCACTCTGTCTTCTGCAGTAGAGAAGCATAGAGTAGCGTGCTGCTAATAGCAGTCTTGGAGGGACGCTATCAACAATCTAATTCAGTGCCCCCCCTCTTGAACGGCTCACAAATTGCCTGAAGTACTGACGAAGCAGCCGGTCATGCAGGTGTACATCAGGGACCACTCTGCAGCTCCGTGATCTATTTGGTGACCTCCAGGAGCTGACGACCGAGAGCGATGTTTAAAAGGCAAGCTGCTAAGAACAGCAATTCAGGCTCCACGCGTAAGAAATGCATGTATGTAGGAAAATACAAAAAGCGGCAACTAAATCTTATTCACAAAACTGCCCAACGGTTTAAATGCAGAGCACAATGCTCATTTAAAAACCACAATGTGAGCTTACCAGCATCATAGATTAAACCAACACATTCCGGAGACTGATTCTACAGATTTCAGATTCTCTTCTATATGTGGCAGGATGCCACTACACCAAGCTAGATTTTCTACGCCATGGCTTTATTCTACCCCAGCACTATAAACAGCCTCTTTAAATACACCGGTAGAAGGCGGAAACTATGCCAGCATTTATATTTCTCACTACTATTCCAACCAGGCATTCTGTCAATTAAAAAAATTAAAGAAAGAAATGGAACAGCATTGCTGAGAAGGGACTGTCAACGCTTCTAATCTGAAGGTTTACTTTCAACTTTGTAGCCAGACTGTAGGCATTTGTTCTGGGATAACACTTAACATTGCAAGATTTTTATTTTTTTTTCAGTTTTCCCTTAGAACATAACCAGGAAGTTTAAAGTTACAGGAGCTTAAACACAAGACAAGACATAAGCCTATAAAGAGGGTCCTTATCATATCATTTAACTCAAAATCCAGCTTGTGCTTCTTTGGCATGCAGTTAAGGGACTCATTTCTTAGTACAGTACACTGAAAAAAAGATCGATGCTGCTGACACATGGCTTAACACTGGCAACAACTAGTTCAGGGCAACTACAGTACTTCCGGAAAAACAAAAAAATGTCATACAGGTGTACCTCCAGCATACGGTGCTGTTCTTTGCACCATGTCATCTTACAGAAAAACTACAGCTTTGCAAACGGTAAGGATAGTTTCAGTGGATGGGACACGTACTTGCATGCACACAAATATGTCTACCTAACGTGTGCATTACAAGTAATGCACACAGAAATCGTCAACCGACAGTCTAAATCATGCCCTAGCTGAACCCACAGTTTAAAAACATATTATGGTGAAAAAGTAATTGAATCTTGGCTAACGTGCCTATTAGAACCAAAACAGAATTCACAAGCCAAAAGTTACACGTATAACCTTAAAACATAATGGGATGATACAGTTAAATCCTACCTAATGCCTAGTATAAACAGCCTAAATGCAAAGAGATTGGGATGCTTCTGCAGGGCCTCAACCAAGAGGGCTGCCTATAAAAATCTTGTTTAATAGACCGGCAAAGATCAACAGGAAATGCTAGGGCCAATAAACAGACTCATTGTTTTTCGGGTTTTGTTTGTTTTTTAACAAATCTCAAAATGTCACCTGTGTCCCTGGCTCAGGCAGTAGAAGAGTGCTCATTAGCAAGACTCCACAGGTCACCTGAAAGTATGCATCCCACAAAGGTAATTCAATGCACAGAGCCATATAGGAACTTCATTACCTATCCAGAGTATTTTTTTTTTTCACTTGAAGGTAACGTAGTCTAATCAATTATTGTAAATTAAGAGAGACTAGGATGATTTTTATAGCACAGCTTATTGGCAATAGTTTTATAATAAACAATTTAGCACTTCTAAAGCATGTATATTCCCTCCTCTACTTAAACTCGTCTTTTAAATGCTGAGTGCGCTAGTTAAGCCAATTAATGAAAATGTGTAGTCTGTCAAAGCAAGTTTTGGGTCTTGCTAGAAATAAGCAAATTTTTCAGTAGCAAAGTGGAACTACCTACTTACATAAACTAACTGGAGGCAGTGCGCTGTTTTTTCCCCAAGGTTTAATCATCCAGTGCAAGGAATAGGGACAAATGTATACAAAACTGTTTCTCTAATATCAAGATAGCTCAATATATTATTCAGCAACTGGAATCAGGAAGTCACAGATTTGAGGGCATTAGCATAATTCATGGTGAATATGCAATCCTTGACCCAAACAGGAGTCTGCCATAAGAGGCAAACGTTGCTTTTGTATGTAATATTGGAGGAAGCAAATAGGAGAGTCCCGTGGAGGGCAATGAAAATGTTTGTGGGGCTGGGGGACAGGACTGGTGACGGGAGGCCAAGGGAACTGGGCTGATTTAGTCTGCCAAAGAGAAGACCGAGGGGGATTGAATAGCAGCCGTCACCTCCCTGCAGGGGGGCTGCAAAGGGATGGAGCTGGGCTGGTCTCAGTGGGAGCAGACGGCAGGACAAGGAGCAATGGGCTCAAGCTGCAGCAAGGGAAGTTGAGGTTGGATATTAGGAAAAACTCTCTCACAAGGATGGCGGTGAAGCACTGGAACAAGCTCCCCAGAGAGGTAGTGGACTCTCCATCCTTGGAGGTTTTGAAGAACAGGGTAGACAAAGCCTTGGCTGGGATGACGTAACTGGGGCTAGTCCTGCTTGGAGGAGGGGTTGGACTGGATGCGACCTCCTGGGGTCCCTTCCCACCCCCATTTCTTATAATTTTTAAGAGACTAACAGGAAAAAGCATAGGGACGGTATGCAGAGTGCAATTTTCCGCACTGTTGTGCCAACCACTTTCAGCACAAACCAAAAATCCCGGCAATTCGAGTCCTGGCTTAATCTAGGCACAGAGAACTAAGAGTGGCTACAGTTGTGGACGTTATGGCAGCAGCGAGACGCATACCTCCTCCTGTCAAGCACACACTGGGCTAACAGAGTATTAAATATTTACTCAGTCATGAAAATAAAGGCCAGCCACGTTATCAAAAGGGAGCTGACATATAACAAAAGCACAGGCACAATAGCAGTCAAACACTAACAGGCACCAGTCAATGGCAACATTAATTCTGTAAACAGAAATTCAGAACCTCGTTTGTTTTTCTGCTTTTCCAACCAATTCTTCTCTCTTTCTTTTTAAGAAAAAAAAAAAGTTAGCTTTTCCAACCCAGCTTTCCATTTCAAACCTGTTACAGGCTACAAAAGAGTCAAAAAAGGATTGTAAAGTAGTTCACTTCCAACTAAATCTAGAAACCCAGCTTCAAATTACAATTTGTTTTGGTCTTTTGTGTGTTTATAACTATTAAGTTGCTGAACTGACACATGAATTACCACAAAGGGCTACTTTAACCACAAAAATAAACCAGAACTAAAGCTCGCAAAGCATGCCCATCGAAAGTCAAGAAACGCAAAACCTAACTCACAGTTAGGTTTCAGGACCGTCATAGTTGGCTCAAGGCACGTGCCCACAATTGGGAGACCAAATAATGACGTGTAACAGTTAGCATCATGGCTCCTGGCACATTCAGTGTTCACATGATGGTTCCCTTATCCACCACTTCCCTGCCCGGCTCCAACAGGGCCTCCCTTTCCCCTTCCCCTTCCCTCTCTTCCATCCTACTGCAGATACCTTGGGGCGGGGGGAGTTGCTTTTGAAGGCAAACAATAAGTCCATTGCCTTGACAACACTGACAATATTACAGTCAGCCAATAAACCTTTTTTTGAGGTTACACAACTGCAAATGTTAATGCTGTCCATGGCAAATTAACTCCCACAGTTGAGCCTGGGAATTGCTGCGCAAAGCAGAGCCCTACTCAAATCAACGGGACTGCGTGCATTCTCCTCGCAGTGACTCCAGGATATGCAAAACCAGTCATTTTAAAATATGAGAGAGAGAGAGAGCGCGAGCGTGTGGCCATGTGAACTTGGTCATTCTTCTCTTACAATTACAGTGTATCAAGAGGTCCCAGACAAATGCATTACAAATTACTGCTCTTTCATTAAGCTGGGCTTCTTTTTTAAACCAGGAATTAAATAATAAAATAGTTGCAGACTTTTCCTGAGAATTATACAATCTGCTTTGGATAGCGCACAGCCTTTCAGTGATTCAAAATACAATCAGAGAAGAATTTTTGCAAAGAAATAAAAAAATCCCTCTCAGGGTAACAATGAATGCAGATGCCAGTACATTCTTAAAACAACTGCGTTTCTAGACATCACTAACGTGCTTTTTTTTCCCTGAAAACACAGCAGAAGGAAATCTATGACAGTTATCCTTGAAACATGATTAATTCTTTTAAACAGTCTTGGCCAGCCCAAAGCGAGTAATGAGGAAGGAACTACCATGACTGGAGAAGGGTAGGATGGGAACAAGGAACGTAAGAAAAAACAGGTTTGGAGACAAATCCTACTGCTGTCACAAGGCTATAATGGGACAAGCATTGTCTCTATAGCAATGCAAGTAGAGCTACTTCCAAATAAGGGAAAAAAACCCAAATCCTTAAAAATTAAGTAAAGCATCAGTCAGACTTCCATTCAGGGCACGCATCACATGTTTAACACAAAATACTGCAGCTTGTCATCCACCCACTCAGCAGTTTTCCCACAAACTAGGAACTTGCTGCAGTAACATTTTAGGATGCACCATTTCAGAGAAAGCAGCTTTGTATGCACGCACATACAATGGGGCCCTTTATCGGACTAGGAAGCCTTTCCTTCAAAGAACAGAGCCATTTCCCCTTCCTCGCTCCCTTCCAAGACCTGTCCCATAGGAAAGGTTTCTTGGGGGACTTTCCCAGCTAGGTTTCAGACCAGCAGACTATGTGGCAGACAGCTTGACTAAGATGCTTAGTTTCCAGTTGTTTAATGTACCCGATGAAGTGAACGTGAGATCAGGAACGCTTGTGCTCTACACTTATCTTGTTTAGTTAGTCTATAAGGTGCACATCTACCCTGTCTTCTGCCTAGTTTCCAATCAACAAACCCCCACGTCATATTGGTAACAGGACAGTCCATTATAAGAATTACCTTATGTTAAGACAGACGGACACGACAGAAAATGACATCGTTGAAAGGGGTTAAAATAAGGAAAACCATGAGCTTTGTTTGATAGTTCTGGGAATATCTGAAACACACTCTAGACAGCAACACCCAGATGGTAGAAATCCCATTGGAATCCCAAGCAAACACTCAGAAATATCATTTTAAAAACAAGCAAGATATTGCCTGTCATGTACCCATGTACCAGCAATGGGGGGGAAATGGCAGAGCACTATGTTTCTTGGGGGAGAGTGCTTAGGAGAATTAAACGAGCAATACCGAATGTATTCATACAGAACCCATTCTGTAACCGTGCATTATGGTTAGAGATGTTATAGCGGTACGTTTCCTCAATAGCTATATTAAATTGAGAGAGCAAGCTGTTGAACACAAGTAGCTTATTGCCTTAAAGTTCTTGCTGTTATACTTGAGTTTTATTTTGCCACAGACATTCAAAAGCAACACGAGCTCTCAGATGAACTCTCCACTTTGTCTTGTACCTAAGTAAGAGCAAGCTGAAAGAAATACCTGCAGTCAGTAGCACAGTTAGCCCCGGGCATGAGCCCTGGGTGCTGACAGAGCCAGGGCACACGATTCAGCAGCTACAGCCTCCAGCAACTAGAGCAGGAGGGAGCAAGTAGGAGCCAAGGGGGCTCGAGGCTCTGGAGGAAGAGGGGGAGAATGAGAGAGAAAGTGGAAGGTTACAGCCAGGGGGTTAATCCCAGCGCTGAATTACATCACCCCTGAGCATGGCTTTTGGCTGCGCCCTCCAGTCCTCCAACCAGCATAACTCCGGCTGAGGGTCCTGCCTACTCCTTCCTGCTCTGCCACAGAGGTGGGAGCCTGGAGCCCCCCTGCCCGGTATGCCTCTCCCGCCCCGGGCACCAAAAATAATGGGTTACGCCTTGACCTCCCCAATCATGCCCTCCAGAGGTTATACAAGGTTTTCTGTAAGAGGCTGTCACTTTGGGATCAAACTTCATAATCTCTCTCCAACTGCTACGTAATCAGACCGCACCACAGACACAATCAAAGCCTCTGTTTCACTCTGGCACATTCTCTTCTGTAGGAAGCAAATGCATAAATTAATTTCCACAAGACTCTAGTTTTGTTTTTTTTTTACTTTTTTTATACAAAGACTTAGGGAAAACATACATCCATTTAACTCTGCTGGCTATATGTGGCTGAGCAAGAAATGCTTTTTGCTTTGTATTTATATTAAAAGTATTGAGAATACTATGCTCGTCTTCAAGGTGATTGTGTGCATATATTTAACAGTTTTCAAAGACTTGAACACACAGACTTTGGGCACAATCACAGCAGCCAGGTTGGGCCAATTATTTTTAGCAGTGTCAAAGCAAGAGTTGGCTTTATTAGGTCAATCTGTGAACTACAAAGGATTTTTTTTTTTTTTTTTAAAGTAAAAACGTCTCTGCAGCTGTTATGGTCTATTGGTCGAGCCATTCCACCGACTAAAACATGCCTGAGCACATTTGTCCAACAGACCAGAATGATTTGAAAATATTAAAGAGGTCGATGATTAAGGAAGTGAAAAAAAGGGGTAGATGGAGGGGAGTGCCAGTCAAGAGGGATGTAAATATTTCATCTACTATAGACAGCAAATTAAAATGTCTATAAATAAATAGACATAGATTGATGCAAATGAATAGTTAAAACATTGTCCCATAATTTACATGACCTACCTTAATAGTTTAGCTGAACTCCATAGCTTATTACTACTCTCACCTAGTATAATACATATTGGCTATACTGAACTTACATGGAGATCAAGACCCAACTAAGAAAATACTCATGCGAAACTAATATGGAAGCTATGGCAGATTAATTGCATGAATTTCTATGACAATTAAAATAGCTGATCACCTATTTCAACAGAATGGCAACAACTTACTTGTTTTAAACAAAGGAATTACCTTTGCCGGTTGTGCCTCTAACCCTTACCCCATCTGCAACACACTTCCACGATGGACAGACTAGAGGAGAACATGGAAAGCTACCATAACATACTGCGTCCAACTTCTCCGTTGCACTCTTCTGGAGCTCTTCTATGTTTCCTGAGGTTTTTAAATCGTCACTATAATGCAGTGTGCAAAAAGGAATATGTGCCCATCAGTTTAACTTGCTCATTTCAACCAGTCTTAGACAGAATTAGATACAAATTACAATGGAGCAGCAGCTCTGCTATGTTATGGTTAAGCCTGCCTCTGTGCTGGTATAATACTATACCGAATGCTTGAACAGTAGGCATCAAACCATAGATTTAACATTGATCCAACTTCCTTGCATCTACCTGTACAGCTAGAGCCTTCCACAGGCCATAACTGATTGCAGATTTTGCCCACACCAGACAGAGTTAGGCTTTACTCCAGCTAACTTGATCTTTCCCATATTATTTATGCAAAATGTATTTATTTGATGTAGCTGGTTACAGTCATCTCGGGGAGAACCGAAATCTAAACTCAGTCTCTTCTGCTAATCCAGACAAAACCACTGTGGCTGCAACCAATCCAGTAACATGCTAGATCATATCACCTGGGTGCCAAAAAGCAATGAACAACACAGCAACTACTGTTGCATTTTAAACATAACCAAAGAAGCCTCAACCGCCACAATTTTGCAGTCCATTCTATGATAAAAGCATCTATCAACTCTACTTCTAAAGAGAGCTATAAACCAACTCATGGTTTCACCAAAATAGCCTACAGATTTTGCCATCAAGAGGCCTTGACTGAGAGGCCTGTAAGGACACATATAACTATTACAGAACCAATTGCAAAGGCTGGGTTAGGGTTTCATGTACCTCTCCTGGGAGATAATGAAGGCATAAACTAGTAGGCATCCAAATCAGAACCACTGTGTTATGACTGGACAATGTCTGATAAATATGGGCCAAGAACAATGCCCTGAAAAGCCAGAAACAGTTAATGATCTGTTTGATAAAGGCTACCCAATCGTCCAACACCACCCTGGAAGGGCACTGGTTCCATGTTGCAGCAGACACGCAACCCAGTACTGATGGGGAGAACCTGAAGTTGTCTCTAGAATAAGAAAAGGATGAACATTACACATGAAGACATATACAAAATAATGAAACTCATTTCATCTCAAATGGTTTACCACTCGCCTCCCAATAAAAAGCCTCTGTGTACACACTGTAAGTGGCTGAAAAGTAGAGCATGCTCAACTCCTTCATGTTGGTAGGAGGTAAATTTCTCTGGTCTCCCACTCAAAAGACTTTTCACTACTGGGAAGAAATGGTGAGAGTCTATACTAAGCACATCCTTTCATTCTCATCCCTGATTTTTAGTGACGTTCTCAATAGCCTCTACTTTGCTCATAATGTTTACAAGCTGCTTGCAATGTTCAGCTATGCATTTTCATTCCTTTCCCAACTCTATTTCCAGCAGTGGCAGAGAAACCTAAGAGAACCAGTTAATTTTCCAAGTTCCTCCTGCCTGGAAAAAAACCCAAACAAACAGGGTTTTTTGCAAATTTAGAAATATTCCCAGCCTGTGTATGTACATAAGATCATTTTTGCAACCATAAATACTAGGAACGTGCATAAAATCTGAAAGCTTAGATTTTGCAGGCACTGGAACCCGTTCAAAGATGTCCATTTACTGCAAGAAAGTGAATTTCACAAACACAGTTTATGAGGGCTGAAAAAGTTTTCAGAGTAGTAGTTATTTCATCAAAGAGAATAGAAAGCTATTGAATATATCCATGCTACACACGATCAGGTGTGATTTATGCCTCCCAGAATGGTCTATGAGTACATAAAAAAAACTTTGTTAAAACACCTAAGAGACAAAATATTTTATAGCTGAACCAATAGTTGCACTGTTAAATTAATGTTTAGTTTATACAAAAATGACTAACCAATTTGCTCTTAAATAAAGAAATAATAAAGAAAATCTAGTGAGGTTTTAATTTGTTGTAGTGTTAAAAATATTAGTGTGGCAAAACTACTGTTTCAGGAAAGAATTAAAATGGCTCAATTTATCCTGGTATGTATAATCATGAACCACTTTAAATTTATTTGTCTTCAAGTGTCAAAAGGAAGCCCCAAGGAAGGAAAGAAATTTAATTCATTAATTATGAAAGCAACAGGAGTAAGAGCCGTGATTTCTTCAAAAAAGTCAAGGTGGGGGGGATCAATGCTAAAACCTCAAGAAGAAAGATGCAAAGCAAATGATTAGAGGTCCAGAAAGCAAACAAAAGGGAAGGCTGGAAGCATGGAATGATTTAGTTTGAAGAAGAGAAAACTGAGGAAGGATTTGACAGCATTGCTGTTGCAGCCATGACCATCATGACCAGCACAAGGGAAATGGGTTGCTTGTCAATTTTCATTATTGGACCAACTGGATAACTGGGAGAGGTGTTAGACAAGTTTCCAGGCACAAAAAGGCCCTTCCCTCAGATCTGGGAAATAAGCAGGTACTGCCAGGAAAACCAATTACCTTGGTTTAACCCTATTATGTAAATGAAAGCGGTCCCTTAAAAGGGAAATGGGTAGTAAACTGGTTAGCAAAGAGTAGTCCTCAGAAGTAGTTACAGTTGAAATAGATTAAATAATTATGTCAAATTCCAAGACCATTCAAACATGGAAATGGCTCTTATTACCTACAGGGCAGCTCAGCAGAGCGAGCAGGTACATTGAAATGAACCATAAGTGCCATTGCTTGTGTGAGAAAACTCCATGGTTTTCAGTGTCCAATAAAGTCATGGGTTTTCATTCCCAAAAGGTGGGATGTAGTTTCTGAAGGTAGCGTGTAGTTCTCGCTACAGCGCCAGGGCTCCAAGATCAGAGATGGAGAGATTGATCTGTGAAAGGCGCTCTCACACTGGCAGTTGGTTCTTTCTGTCCTTTAGCATTTTTTGAGAGCGCTCATTCTGGAGTATAATAATTATTTTGTTTCACCACGACAGGAGTAGTAGTAATAGATTTAAACTGGAACGAGGGAGATTTAAGTTTGAAACCAAGTGTTCAGGCAGTTAAGCAGTGGAACAGATTACCTAGGAAGGCTGTAGCATGTCCCTCTTTGGAAGTGGTTAACTGAAAGTTAGACACATTTATCTGGGATAGATTAGACAGGGGCAATCCTGTAGGACTTGGATTAGGCAACCTCTGAAGATACCTTCCAAACCCATTTTTCCATTACTCTCTTAATTATCAGCCTTTTTAGACTCGAGGCACCCCACCCCTCTCCATAACTTCCGTAAATCAGCCAACACTGCATTGCAAAAACTAACTCATGTATTACAGCACTTACCTTTTTGCAGAGGAGCCGGGCAGGGACAAGCCTGAGCTTGCATTATCTGTTTACCTCTTTACACCCTCGTGGCACCTTTGAAAAGATCTTGTAGCATCCCAGGATGCCGACAGCACCCGGGTTGAGAATCACTGCTTTAAAGCTTCAAATAAATGAGCTGCATCCAAATTTGTTATAGTGAAAAATGAATTCATTTTCAAAGGCAGATTTTAAAAGTAACGGTTTCGGTATTCATTCAGCAGCCTGATTCTAAGTTTCAAACTGCATATCTTGCATCCTTTATTTAGTGAAAATGACAGCAAGTAATTAATGACAACAGAGAACCAAATCAGTTCAAGTTTCCTTGCATGAAAGAATTTCAAAGTAACAAGAAAAGTTGTTAGACTTGGCAGTTTCCAGGGACAAAATTATATTGAGATTTTAATAGCTCTCAGTTGATTCCATGAAAATGCAGAATAGTATTAATATTACGATGCTTGGATCTGCAAAACCAGAAAGATCTGGCGAGAAACTGTGCGACTGAAGTGACTACATTTTAAAAATCTTACCCATGACAACTTCTAAGCAAAATAAAGTAAATGCCTTGGGAGTCTACAGCCTAATTTCAAATGATTAGGGTTCTTGGGAGCTTAAGTCTCTCTGAATTCCAAGCAACTTCTGCAAATGACACTAAGTGCACTTGGAAATTTCCCCCAAGCTTACAATTTATACCCACAGTTTCCACTGATAAGCCACTATTAGTGAACAAAACTAAACAGTCTCAGTCAAATGTCCTTTGTCTGGTTTCGCAAGGACATGGGATTCATTGCGTCATACCTCGCACCCTCACCCCCTTCCAACCACCATGCCAGCATGGAAGGTGGGGATTTCTCCAAGCTGGGAAAGAATAGCATGCTGCGACCCTCAGAAAACCTGAAAGCTAGAAGAGAGGTGCAGATCACTTGATTTATGCGATTGTAAGACACAAGACATGGGTTTGAAATCCTGCAGACATCGAAACTGCAGATGGGGCTGTCCTTAGGCAAACTGGCACTCCTCCAAGCAGAGCTCCAACAGCAACTCCAGGTAGCTGCTCATCTACCTTGAGGTTTTACATCACGTCCCTTCTCTTAAAGTCCTAGTCCACCACCATATGAATGGAGCTTTTAGGAGCATTAATGTTACTTTAAAGAAGATCAGGACAGGAATGAGACAAGACAAAAGGGAAGCTCTATTAGGCCAGAGGAAGCATCAAGGAAGACCTGTGCTATTTATTACTCAGGTTCATACTTGGAATGGGTATTTTTCTGATTGCTGAAAAATTAACAGAGGTGAGCAGGACTTCCCCTCCCCTCTCTCTCTCTTTCTGACCATTTCCTTCAGCTATCGCTCTTACCATGTCCCTGCTAGGAAGTGAAGTGCATTTTAATCTTAAACCTTCTTGGAAATGAAGCTAGTGCAGCATGCATTGGCTGCTAGGAAATAACTCGCATAACCCTACTTCTCCATCGTGTCTATAAGGGGTGCCTTCTGGTTTCCAGGTAGAATCTAAAGGCCTTAAATTTGATCCATAAATCCCTAATGACACGGAACTTGTTTGCTTTGATCCACTATTTCTTACAGCAGTGCAATGCCAGAACAGCTGCAGTCATGGTGAGGCACCTCCACTGGAACCATATTCAATCTGAGCACATGCCAAAGGGGCTGAATGCTTCAGCTAAGTCCCCCTTACCCATTTATTCAGAACCAGCCAAACATACCGGCATCAATGGCCCATTGCAAAGCACACCTCCTTCCTCAACTTGTATGCAATGGGGAGTCAGTGCTAGAAATGGTCACACTGAGAATTAGAAGCTGCAGGACCAAGTTTGTCAGCTGCAGGGAAGCCCTGGGTCTACTTCCATTTGTGCTGTTACACTTGCATTTTTAATCTGGAGAGAACATGCCTAGAGCCCTGAAGATCTGCCCTTGGATTTAAGCAATACATACTGCAAGGCTCAGCGTGAACTAAAAAAACTGAACACACCCCAAAGTGCTTTCCCCATTAACTTCATCCCCAAACACCTAGGGAATTATTGAGTAAAGAAAATCACTGCACCTCTCTCCATCAAGCACTTATCTTCCACGTTTGCACTCCAACATGTATTTGCTTCCTTCCTTTCATTCACACACACTATTATAGCAAATGCACAGCTTTAACTCTTGCAATGCCAGTCTTCCAGGGTTTGATGCCTGAGGTATGCTCACTGTTAAGCAAACTACACCGAATACAGGGAAAAAAATTTTAAACAAGAAAAGAAACACGCATCCATTTTCGAATGGAAAAATAAGATGTAATCTGTATACACAGAATTTGCAAAGGGATGGTCCCTGTAGTCAGTGCTCTCAAGGGTAAGGCATTTCAGAAGTCAGAAAAGATTGTATGTTATAAGTAAATGTAGACTGTTACAGGTTAAAGTAAAAAATCTACAGTTTTGTACCAATATCCATATATCTCATAGATTTCATAGACACTCGGCCTGGAAGGGACCCCAGAGGATCATCGAGTCTGTCCCCTGCCCCAGGGGCAGGAAGACTGCTAATAAAGTTATAGTAGTCTTTTATAGAGAACAATTATAGTTCAGCACCTCGCCCAGGAATCCCCACTGTGAATCTTAAAGCAGGTCAAGAGGACACAGGTGAAGGGAGGGTAGCAGATAAGCGAGACATAAGGGTACTTGGGAGTGGGGGGGTAAGAGGCTGCAGCTGTTCAAAGGAGGCTGATGAACCAGCACAGGTGAGGAAGCGTTCATGTTTCAGTGCTTCTGTGTTTGTGCTGAAAGTGGCTTATTTTCTCAAAAAAAACAAAAAAAACCCTATTGATTCCTTTTGGTGTGAATACTAGCATATCCCCTTTCACCACCACATGTAACCTCAGATTAGAGCTAGCTCCTATCTAAAACATAGCCTAGAAGTCCCTGGGTCTGACCCTGAAGGTGTTTAACTCATCTATCCTTCGACTGCATTTTGCAGACAGATAGCTAAGAAAGTAAGTCTGAAAAAAGAACCAGCCTTTGAAAGTGGCTGACTCAAACCACAGGGTTGTTCAAGCTTTCCTGAAAACCCAGGGGTTTTGCCACAAGATTAAGAAGTGTAACTTTTGATGCTGGTTGATGAACATTTAACCCATGCATAAAGGCATTAAATCCCCAATTTATGATCAAATGTCAATGTATAATTAGGAAGTCACTACTGACTCTACGATCCTGAAAGGAGTCCGGAGATGGAGTAGTACCAAGTTTTATTTAGGCACATTACTGTTTATTCCACTGTGAGACAACTGATCCTAGCATTGTTTTTGTCATTCTTTGTAACTTGCCTTTTAAATATAACCTCTGCAGTAGCTGGAGCAAAGATTTAGAAAACCGGCACTTGCTCTAAAAGTGTTAATCAAATTCTAATAGCCTTAAAAAAATTCTGTTTAATGCAGAGTGAAAATCCCTGCACCCTTGACATTCAGTAGGTCTTTTTATGCCTTCTAAAGCTGTGAGAACAACCCCTAGCTTACTTTGCTGCAAAACAGGAAGGCATAAAACACAAAATTATAAAACATAACATTACAAAACATAAGCATGTACAATGAACTATACAAATATACTGTTAATGTACTCCTAGACATATTTACTGCCAGTTTAGGGTTCTCTCAATAGAAACTTACACAAACATTTGCTTTCAACAACACAGGCTACAAATCTAGACTAAGTTAAAGTTATTTAAACAATTAAGTAAACACCAAGAGTGTAGACCTGTTGCTATGTATCAAATGCTTTAGATGGTTAACTGACGATTTCCTTTAAAAAAATAATTTGGACCGTATCAAATTAATTTGTAGCACACTGAAAATAGGATTTGAACACTAGTTTAATACTAGCCTTGATTCACATGAATTAATATTATTTTATCTGACACTGTTTTTAGTTGCTCCTATATACATGTCCTTATATATAGGGCACATATACCTAGGAATCACCACATAGCTTGAGCATTGATTTAACACATATTCAAAGATCTACTTTGCAGTAAGACATAGCTTCTGCATTACCTTACTACTAACGCAAGTCAACTTGCACCTCAGCTGCCCTCTGAACAGCCTGAAACACTTCAACTCGCCTATAAGGTAGACAAGTATTAGAGTTAATTTTCCAATTAGGAAACAGGCAGAGTTTTGAGGACTCACCCATTGTAATACAGAAAATCTGTACAAAACCACAGAGAAAAGTTAAGTCTCCCAGCCTCATGCTTGACAAATTTACTCTTCCTCCTGTCCTATGATCCGATTAGAAATCTAAATATTTTAACCAAAAAAAGCTTTTTATAAAAACGAACACAAATTCCCTCATGCAGGAATCACATTTTGAAAGAGAGCACAGAGTATGTTTTTGAAAACTCTCCCTTAAATTTACAAGGTCAAACTGATCCAACTTTTGTTAGATCAAAATTTTAATGTTTGAATAAGATTAGGCATGCCAAGCCTCCTTTAAAATACAATTATGCACAGTATTTTTGATGCTACATTTTAAGGGTCTTTTAGAAAAATCAGTTATGCCACCCTCTGGTGACTATGTGAACTACCCTACTAAACAAAGCATCTCTTATTTCATAAAACCCTATTTTAATGAGGTCAACCTGTACCAAGGGTTTAAAACGGGACCTAGTGGAAGTGGCAAGACATTTTTCCTTTAGATCTGATCAAGATTTATAAACATTAAAGTAGTGTACTCTTCTCCTATAGCATGTAGGTACTTCAGCTGCTTAGCTAACCTTGCCCACAATAGATATAGCCTGCACCGTTGGATTTTAACATGGGTTAGCAGTGCCAATGCTTTTGCTTGTTTTAGAGACAAAATGGAACTGACATTTGGGTGACATTTTTTAGCCATCTGGCTGTTGATTTTAATAGGCTTTAATTATAATTATACCAGTTTTCCTGAGATTTTAGTAAAGAGGTACGGGGCAACTACACTAGCACAGCACAAGGAAATATGCAGCAGAATACAATGCAAAGAGCTCATTCTGATCTAGGAGTTTTTTTTAAAGGTTAATGCACTGGGAATCAAATAACTTGAATCAGTTGCATAGCTTTGCAGAAAACTCAACTCCCGTTTTACACAAACTACTTAATTTCCAAGGGTTTTTCTCCCTTGGCTAAATGGGGATAACGCTCATCTTTGTAGAGACATTTACGATTTGCAGATGAAAAGTGCAGTGTAAAAGTGCCAAGTACTTTTAACACCTCTCTACACTGGGAGATCTAGGATTGAGGATTAACTCTAGTAGATTATACCCAAGCACCCAGCCCAGACATCATTAATGCTAATCTAGAAACATGAATACACTGAAGTACGGATAAAACTGCAAACACCTTTGCCAGTTTTGCATCTGAAGCTAAGCAAGCTGAAGCTGGGTTATTTAGCATATGGGTCAGATTAAACTGCAACACCATGCCTGGAATTTTCTGGTTGTTTTCGCAGTTTCTGCAGAAGCGAAACTTGCAGCTTTTTGCCTTGTAGTTTCCTGTAAATCTTTCCAATAAAAGCAGCATGGCATCTTCAGCCAAACAAACAAACAAACAGAAAATTTGATCTGACCTCATTTTCTACAATTAGCTTTGAAACGAGTCCAATAATTTGTCAACGCTGATAATGTTTCATTACTGCAGTTAACCGTAAACCTCCGACAATTCCTGGGTTTTAAGTAAAAGTCCGAGCATAAACAATTTTCTCTCAATTGGCTTCCCCCCCAACATATCATTCTGGCCTCATGTAAACTGGCTGTTTCTATCAATACAGATTTTCATGTTCATCTTTAACGTGGTCTACATTGAATAAGATCAATTTGTTTAATAAACAAACATGTGACCAAGCTCAGCTGCTAATACAATGGTGGCAGGCTTAACAATGTGATGCTCATATTTGAAGAGGCACGAGTAAGTAAAGTTCTTAAATGGATTTCAGGGCAGCTGGTTGCAGCTGTGTTGGTCGAAGGACACAGGCATACAAGGTTGATTGTATAAATGTAATATCTTTTATTTGACCAACTAAACAATCAGGGAAAATGTTGTTTGCAAGCTTACGGACAATTGGAAAAAATGTTCTCTCTCCAATCTCTCAGTTCTAACCCTCAAAGGGAATTTACAAAACACCTTTCATAGAGGAGCCTACTAACTTCACTTCATAAATCTACTGGATACCAAAACTCATGGACTACATACAGACATTGGGATTTATGGCACATTATAACCTACCTGCCATCTGATAACCCCAGGCAACCTCTCTACATTTTACCAGCTACAGTCTATCATCAGGTCTACATCCCCTCCTTTCCCCCACACCTATGTGTCTCGTACCTATTATCTTTTATCCTCTCTGACTTTCCCTGCTGCACACTTGCTTTTTCACAGACCTGCATTATGCATATTGGCTTAAGCTTCTACCCCACCCAGAAGAGCATACAAACACCAGAAAACTCCCCCTATGCTTGAAGGAGGGTGTTTGTAACCAAAAGCTTATGAAGAACAATTTTTCCAACTATTTAGTTGGTCTAATATAAGATATATCACATTTACCCAACAAACCTTGTCTAAGTGGATTTCACACATCCCAATAAGCAGGGGTGTCAAACATATGGCCTGCAGAGCATCTCCATCTGGCCCACTGGACTACCGGAGGACACCAGAAATTCAACCCTTTTTCCTTGGCTCATCCCCGTCAGACCCTGGACCCTCACTGCTGTGATGGCCACTAAGGCAGCCTTCATGCCCCACGTTGGATCCAGACTGCAAGGATCAGCCCCACAGTCTGGATTCTGCCCAGGGCCCATAGTTTGGCACCCTGTCAGTAAACATACATATATTTCCATTAATTATAGTATTAAAATATTGGTAGTATAAGTTCTTGGAATGACCTGATGTCTTCCAAAAAAATTGGAAGACAAGGCTTCATTAAACAGACAAGATTCTTTGGGTAAACCTGGTATCTTTTATTAGACCAATTCACATAGCTGGAAAAATTCCTCTCAGCAAGCTTTTGGGCACAAACACCCTTCATCAGGTTAAGGAAGCATCTAATGCAGAGGTGGGCAAAATGTGGCCCACGGGCCAGACCTAGCCCACGGGGCCCTTAAAAAATTTAGAATTAATATTTTTTCTGCCCCTGGCTGCTTGTCATATGGCCCTCAATGGTTTGCCAAACCTCAGTAAGCGGCCCTCCACCCAAAAATTTGCCCGCCCCTGGTCTAATGCATTCTTATACTTGAAACACATTTGCACATGTTGAAAAAAAAAAACTCAGCTCCTATAGCTATTGGAACAATTACTCTGCACATATAACAGACCAAAAAAAGTTCACAACATGCATTGGGAAGCAAGGGCAGCAAGCTGCGATTGGAGGAGACCTTACTTTAGGCACAACAGCTTCGGAAACAATGGTGCAATGATAGATTTTTATTTAACTGTAATATGCTGAATGGTAAGAAGAACTATAACAATGCAATGTTACTATTGCATTATTAAACTGAGAGGAAAATAGTGCTTGCTATAAGGATGCACAGGTTCTTTTCTTTCAATAGAAAAAGAAAGAAGATAATTCAGGGCAAGCATAATATAATTGCTCCAAATCAAGAAACACTGCTGCATACCACATAAGCTGCAATCTGCAAAAATGCCGTCCTATGGGCTTGGCCAAGGAAATGTTGCAGCGATTACCCTTGTGACATCGAGTGATTACTGCCGCTCCAAGACTGCCGAGTTGTGCAAGCAGAACTACATACTTTTTGAATGTTTGAAAATATTTGATAGCTGCATTTTTTTTAACAGTTTAGCAAAGCACCTAACTCCTCATTACGGACTGCTGAGCTAAAGGTCAGGTGTCAAGGTCTAGTCAAGGTTTTGGCTCAGCAGGACGAAATTTAAACTCTCATTCAGTCAGCTCTTACATGATTCAAGTCTGACATCGCTCGATAGTGGAAGCCATAGGGACGTCCCAGGCTATTTTCCTATGGCATTTACAGGAAGCGGAGGAAGGTGGCAAGAGACTTTTAGGCTTTCTGCCCAACAATGCTTGTGATGGTGTCCAGGTACTCAATTCCAAGGGATGCAGACAAAGCAATCACACTTAGCTGGAAAGGCCATAGATAAGTATGCTTTGAACATTTAAATGCTGGAACTGCTGGCTTTTCGACGCCGAGATGTTCATTACTGTCTGTGGACCAAAGCCAAGATTACCACCTCTCCAAAGAGATAGGAATATTTGCCTAAATAACAGTCTTCAGAAGCATTATCCTCTTCCATGGCTCCTAACCATTTGCATACAGATTTAATACACCATTATAGTTAATGCGCACCAATGGCAGGCAAGAAATTATTAGCTCAAAAGCTCATAGCATCACATATAGAAAAGCCTTCTGAATTTGCTTTGTGGTCTTGGTCGACACACTACAGCAGAGAAGGGATTTCACAGACTTCCAGTGCTCTACCCCACCAAGCACACTTCCACCAGAAATTACATTAACTAACCAAGATCAGCTTTATGAAATCAGACTGCTAAATCTGATCTCAGGAATGTAACTGCAAGAGGAGTGAAACAAAGGAAACTACATCCCTTTGGTTAATAGCTAGGAATTGGGAGGTACCAACAAAACAGTAATATAACATACACTCATTGTTAGCTCCCTCCCCCCGCCACCCCACACACAACCTCACACCAGCATTTCTACAATCAGAAAGTTTGTGATTCACAACAACAGGGAATAAAAAGGATGTAGCAAGTAAAGGAAAAGTGCAGAGAGGGAAGGTGCTTGCATTCCTACCTCAGCTGATCATCAGCACTCTGCTGGAGGGAAAATAATTGCTGGCAAAAAGCACTGCATCTTTTATACAATAAATTATATTGTATCCCGGAATGAACTAAATCCCTATTGTTATCCTGGAAGGAACTTTTGGCATTTATGAATGGTGACAGTAACTGATTCAAGCAGAAAAATCTAATTTATTGCAAGGAAAAACCTCCTCTTCAAAGCCTAATATACAAGTGGGCTAAAACAAGTTGTTAAAATAATTAATCTTAGAGATCACAAGTAATTAATAGGTTGCCCTGGGACCACAGCTAGCAAATCAGATACTTCAAAGCAAACAGTTTATCTGCAAAAATTAGAATTTAACTACTTTACTTGGCAATTCTCCAACAAGAGATAACATCAACAACACAAAGCCATGAGGAAACTACATTTCTGATGGTCCTTCAGGCGATAATGATATTATCATGTGATGAAGGAATATAACTGAAAGGGCTTGGATGCTCATTTGGACATAAGTACATATTAATGTATTTGTAATTTTCATTCAGAATTCAGACTCTCCAATTTTGCCGTGCTTGAGTTCACATCAGCATCTGAAATTCTTTTAACAATCAGCTGTGAAGTGGCTCAGCGTCTTCAATGTTATATTAATGTAAGTGGTCTCATAACTTGGGAGTTTTTATACAGCTGTAGGACAAAGCCTCTACCATCCCTAGATCTCACCAGCACAAATACAGTTATTGCTACAGTGTGCACAGTAGATAGATGCATCGCCTAACTTCACATTAAACTGAAAGAATCACAGACAACGAGGGCTGGAAGGGAGCTCAGGAGGTCACATCTCGTCCAACCCCTGCTCCAAGCAGGACCAGCCCCAGCTACCTCATCCCAGCCAAGGCTTAAACACCTCCAAGGATGGAGATGGAGACTCCACCACCTGTATGGGTCACCTGTGCCAGTGCTTCACCACCCTCCTAGAGAGAAAGTTTTTCCTAATATCCAACCTCAACTGCCCTTGCTGCAAGTTAAGCCCATTGCTCCTTGTCCTGCCACGCTGAGAATAATCCAGCTACATCCTCTTCAAACCCCACTTCAGGTACTCGAAGGCTTTTTATTACATCCCCGTGGTGATTACCATGCTCCAGCAGACCCCAGCATCGTGCACATCCGTGTCCCTGCTCTTAGAAATGGTGATGGGTGTACTTTAACTAAAGCTGATCGTTTAACCCATTCGACGAGTTTAGTTAAACACCCCTGCCACCATTTTTAAGCATGGAAATGCTGATACAGGAGATGTTCTGGGTGCTTTACTTCATGAGGCTCTCAGATCTGTTCTAATTAAAGTGCCTCCTCCGCCTGCCCTGCACTCCTGGAACGTGTGTATAAATGCCCTTAGTCTAGAAATCTTCCCTGACTGTCCCCCCTGAACAGCTGCTAGAGACCTGGTGAGCAGGAGCAGACCAGGAGCTACAGCTGTGAGTTGCAATTAGACAGCTACTGAGCCAAGACAGACTTCTATCGCTACTCCATAGGCAAGGGTAGGAGAGACTCTGGGATACTAGAGCGCTTCAACCTGGGCACACATCTACGGGCGATGGCCACACCTTAATGGAACGGGAACTGGGTGATGCGGATCAGAGATAATCCTGCCCTGAAGTGCCGCAACTTTTGAGCCACATCACAAATGTTTAAAACCACTTTATGGTGTTAATGTGTGACAACCCAAGGGTTACGAGCTCCAGGAGCTGCACAAAATTACTGTGCAACAAGGCCCTCACACAGATCCCCTGCTAATACCATCTCAGTATCCTTGACGGTCAGCTATGGTGCAATTGCTCAGCCTGCCAGACGGTCCCAAAGCAGAACAATAAGGAAGTAGAACGGGAACCCGCTGGTGTCCCAAGCTACAGAACCACTTCTTCCCCACTTAAATCTGGACATGACACAAGCTTAGGAAGGACGCACACTGTGGCAGCTGAGTTCAAGCCATGTTTCCAAGGGCACTGCAGCATCACCTGCATCATCAAATCACAGCATGGGGTGTTGCAATTAAAACCAATTTACTGATTTCTGAATACAAGTACATCTCACACTGAAAACCAATTTATGGGATTGCTGCTCACTCAGGTAGGAAAGATATAACAACACCCTATTACTGAAGTTGATCCCCATGAAATGGTATCCCCGTTGTCCCCGCAGGTTCCTCCTAGTCATTTTAGTTGCTTTGGTTTCCTACGTTCAACATTCGATATTCCTGTATATATTCAGAGACAACCTGTCCTGCATTTTCAGCACTGATTTTTATCGGATGGATTCTGTGCAGTCATCCTCTAGTTTAAGATATGCCCTATTCCACATCCACATCCTAGCGAACTACAGTATGAACCACAGACATCTGGGAAGCGTTCTACAAACAATGGATTCAATAGAAGGTTATTTATAGAACAATGCAAGCATAAAGAAAGAAAAAGACCCACACTTTAATGTATTCCATATGATACAAGTATCTTTCTAATAAAGGAACAACTTCTGTGGAAAGCTTTTGTGCTAGCTTTTAAAGGAAGTCCATAATAAACTTTAATTTGCACCATATGGAAAGCTATAATTTATTTTAAAAATTAGGTTATTGTATTCTAGCCAGGGAAGGAAGAAAGAAAATGAATCCGATCCATTCAGAGGCAGTTTTCGCCACCCTCTTTACAAATGGGTCAATATCAATATTTATTCCACCCTCAACTCCATCTCAGGCCATAAATCATGGTTCAAAAGTTACTTCAAAAAGATTATTTCTAGGTCTAAAAAAACTGAGAACACATTTTGTTTATCAACGAAGAGCAAGCCCAGAAACAGAATACAGGGAGAATTTAAGAAAAGCATGCTGCTTTTACTTTTGAAAAATACAACCACTTTTATTTCAGAAGTACTTCTTTAGCTGATCAACTGTTTGCTAACTCAGACTTGGCTGTACACTACAAGGATTTCT
>JAGPOW010001327.1:37975843-37997315 GCA_030014935.1 Caiman crocodilus | reverse complement strand
AGGGGATAAAATACAACTTGGCAACAATCACTAATGAAGCTGGCTATAGTGAATTACAGAACATTTGTTAATGACTGCAGGCTATGCAGCAGATACAGGAACAAACTAAACAGATTTTGGCCTACATAAATCAAATACAGATTTTTAACTGGAATATTAATTGGTTTTAATTAATTGGTAAATACATGGTATTTTGTTGTAAATACCAACAGGCCTGATTTGCATGCACATAAATACGGTGTCATGCTTGCTGGGTTAGCTGCATTGCTGTCCATCTCACCAAGTATACCCAATACACTATGCCTCTGACCTTTACTCTCCTAGAATTATACTCGAGGTGAACACTAAGAGCCAGGTCCTGGATTCCAGCCTTCCTGGATGCTAGCTGAGTTTGTAGCCCACAAGAGCATCCCTTTGCATGCTTGAAAGTAGGCAAGTACAGTAACTCCAGTGATTTCAAAGCATCGTGTAGTCTCACCCAAAAAGAGTCCAAAGCAGGAAGCACCAAGGTAACAACCCCCAACGTGATTGTTCCTTACCTAAGCTTAATCCTCCCTATGCAAAGCTGGACCCTCATGAGCTAATTCCCCATGTGAGCTGGAAAGAACAGCCTGTCCTGCTTATGACATGTCCGTCAGTCCCTGAGAATGTCAACTCAGCTCCCTTCCTCTCAACCAAGCTACCCCTCTTGGGGTCTCTGGACCTTTCAGTCACCTTTCACTGCAGACCAGCTTTGTGAAGAGCATCCTGCTCTACACTGAACAGTGCCAGCCACCGGACTCTTAACTCTGACTTACCTGCCACTGCTTTACCTTTCTACTCAGTTCTTTAATAGCCCCTTTTTACATTAGTCTTCCCACTAGGCATTCAACAAGACTAGGCATACAGCTAGACAGCAGCAGCAGATTGAAAGGACAGTCGCATACAATACTGAGAAGAGACACTGCAGACATTTCCCACTTTGCCATGGAGTAAATATACCAACCATAACAAGTAATGCAAATTCAAGCGGGTGAGACAAGACGGTCACAATAGGAGAACAAAAGGGAAAATAAAAAGAACAAGCTGCATTTGATTGCATTACAATGCAAGCGCCATGTCAACGGAGTCAGAGCAATTGGCAAGTTCAGCTGCACAGCCATATTTGTTTTCAGCAGAAATTGCTCCGACAATTTGAGCCCTACACTATGGAAAGAGCCAGCAGGATCTTTGCAATTGTCAACACTATTGTTTGAAAGAGGAGGATGTGCACTAGCCTTCACTGACAAAGCACTGATACTGGGCAACAGACTTTTCCCCTGAGGGGGAAGAGGCTAACACACACGCAGCAAAATCACCATCCAAACTCTCGATGCATTTTTTTAGTTTAATTTTAGTATAAAATATATGAGAGAATTTTGACAACCAGCAAGGACTGATTAACACAAATTTCACATGCTGAGGTGTACAGGGCTCTCTGGGGAACCAGAGTGTACTCTCTCTCCAGACTGCAGTCAGGCTGCTGGCTGACCTCAACAGACTTCAGCTAGACAGGGAGTTCAGGTGCAATGAAACCTGGAATTACATCTGAACCAACCTGAAACAAAATTAGCTTTTGAGTAATAAGAGGGTATTTTCTATTTAGAGCCCTCCACCTTCCTTCGAGCCAAAATAGTTCAGGTACAGAGTATGTGGTATGTATATAAACTTGGCTATCAAAGCAGCACTGTTTTCTGTTTCGTCATACAAACAAAATCCATTAGGATGGAAACAGCATTAGTGTGACTAGCCAACCTCAAAAAGTCTCCTGCGAATTCACCACTAATTCTTTGGGAATCTAGAAAAAAGGAAAGAAAATGTCATCATACTCTTGCACAAATAATGCACGGAACATTTATACCTAAATGAAGAAAATTTTCCACAAACACAGCTGAACTGTAAGCACTACAAGTAAATGAAGCAGAACTATATGAAAGATAATGAGATTCTAAATGCTGTCAGTGTCTGCGATCATCATAATGAATTTTGTTTTTAGAAAAAGCAGAAACAAAGAGGGAAACAGACTAATAAAACCTAAATTTGGAATTAGGCAATTGGCAGATTTAAAGATCTCTCTAGCACAGATCTGGACTTCCTACAGTGATTCTCAAGTCCACGGGTTAGGATGAAGAGACAGGTCACTTACCAAAACCTGTGTGGTTAGTTCTGGTTAATGCTGGGAAGTGATAAAGTAACTGTGACGCCCTGAATAAATAATGCATGCCCTCATACAAATCCCTCCAGGGCAGGGGGCAGCAATGTTTTCTGGTGGTGGGCTGGGCTGAGTCCAAGTCAGGCCAGGGCTAGGACCCAGCTGCTGCTACCACCTCTCCCTGCCATCGACCACAGCACAGCACAGGCAAAGCCCCTTTTCTGCTCAGGCCCCTGCTCTGAATCTGGCACATAGGATGTAGGTTGAAAACCCCTGATACAGGGTATGAAGCAGCCAGTTTTCTTGCCTCCTTCCCCAAAAGACAGTCAATCAGGTTTTTTTCAGTTTATGTTCCTAACTTAACTTTCTTGTTTAACCAATGCCTTTGCAAGGTTTGATATAAGAAACGCTAAGTTTCTCCCCTTTAACAAAAAGCAGTTGTCCTACAAAAGTCAAAAGGGACACATCAGGACGATCAGAAAAGAATTATGCAACACTGACTAGGAAGAAAGGAAAGAAAATGAGCAGTCACTGCTATTCTGCAAATGAGGGTGTTAGCAAGCAAACTGATGCTGGAAAAGAAAGTGGTTGGTACTGAGGAAGCAAAGCTGGATTTACTAGAATCTGAAAGTTGAGTAGCTCATATCATAATTGTCTATGTTGGAACTGTTTTCTCACTTTCTTTTTTAGCCATTCCTATGATGATCTGACTAAGTAGCTGTTTCTTTTTTAAATGAAAAGCTGCTGATAAATACGATTAACAACTGATGCGATTACCAGAAGTCAGTGTATGAATTTCATTCAGGCACAAGGATGAAACGTGAGATTTGTGCCTGCACCCAGGGAAGTAAGGGAAGCAAAAGAGTTAAAGCAGCAGAATAGGAACTACCTCTGTTCACTCCAAAATGCAAATGTTCAAAGTCAAGATCAAGTATATTAGTGAAAAACTCCACTGGAGTGGAAAAGCAGAATACCAATGACCCTGCAAGACAGAAATTTATGCTATTGCCAAAATGTGCTGCAATCATTTAACTTTGTTCCATGAGCCATCTTAAGACCAAAGCTTTCTATGGATACCAGAATACCAAGAAATCAATCAATCAGAGCGTAGGCCATGGAAACAAGAGAAGGGGCAAAAAGTAACTGGATAATAAAGATGCAAGTTTATTTATTGCAACCATCAATTTCAGAGTAAAAGAAAATGAATTTAAATCAATGCCTGAAGCTTGCATGTGTGATCTATTCCTCCAGATAAATCTGAATCTTACCGAATATAGTGAGGGAAAGCTAAGGAGAAATACTGGTAAATAATTTGGTTTGTGGTTGAACATGTGACCTGAATGAATGAGAGCTACAAGTATCCACAAAGGAAACTACACTCTAATGTTGGCAGGTACACTATACGCATAAATTGCACCCAAGCAGCTTAAAATGCCATCCAGCAACACAAAGAGGAGGTGACACAGTCATTATTATTTATCATTTGCCCAGGCACAGGTCAAAAAAGAACGATGAACTCTCCTGTTAAAATGAAGCTGAATAGAGGGTTTAACACACTAAATTGTGCGGATGACTTAGCAATACTAAGCCCCCTAAAGCACGTGTTGGGAAATTCTGCGGCAACCATTAGCTTCATAGAAAATTTAACTTGGACAACTACCATCTTCACTTCTTAATGACGGTTACTGAAATGCAAAGGATTAATGTCCCCCACATACTTCATCCAGGTACACTGAAGACTGAAAAATCTAGCACACCTCTCTTACACAAGATACTCTACAGAAAGGTACAACACTGAAGCAAATGGAACAATCAGGAACGATAAAACAACAAGATTGAGCATAAATTAACAGCAATGAACTGGAACGGCAATGGAGAACAAACAAGGTATGTGTTAGAAAAAGTCAGACTGGTTCCAAAGTGTTCAGCCTCAATACATGGGAGGAACAATTGAAAAGAGGCTGCTAGAATATTATCTAGAGTTTCCTCCCTTCTAGGACTGCAAAGATGAACATAGATCACTCTACTCCATCTCTAGATCTGCATTTTTCCAGGAAGTGTGTGGGACAACAAACCTGGGAAATTAAAAGCAAAACAAGACATAAGAATCACAACATTTATATCTGAAGACTATCTGAATTCTCCAGCCAGGTCAGGAACAATCGAGCAATGATTATAAATGGACTGACAGCAACTTCCTACCAGGCAAGCAGCTATAAAGACACTAGTGTGTAGGTATGATGTAAAACTAGTAGGTTAAATGATACAGATTAAGGAACTTGCCTGACTCTTAGTTTTTTCACTCACAGCTTTGCAAGCTTTTTATTTCAGGAAAGTCACGTGCTCTGTGTCTGAGGAACAAAGCAGCTCACAAAATGAATCAATATTACGGCTTGTGCTTTATTTTATAAAATGTGTATTGGTTTTAAGAACTTCAGTTTTCCAGGAAGGAAAAAAAAGTGAGTTTTCAGGTTGAGAAAGTGACAACCGTCCCCGAAACAAGCACCGAGAAAACTGCGTGAGTTCAGCTAATTGCATAAAACATACCTGTCGTGAAGCACTGCTGACATCTCCCCTCTGAGCACAGAATGATCCATGCCTTCAAGGTTAGTAACTCCCCTGTTGACCAAAGGAGATAAATTGTAACATATAATTTAAGAAGAGCAGTTACCCTAATGCCTGCTTGCCCTGATGGCACTAATTAACACTGCAATCACACAGCTGAAGACTCATGAAGCCCATCTATTGTACTGTTATGAAAAATGAGGCTTTTGTTTTAAGTAAAGCACAGAGACACAAAATGAGCAGGATTCACTGAATGATTTGTGTAAGCACAACACGGAGGACTACAGCTTAGTTTGGTCTTACAAAGCTCGCGCTATCTCCTCCTCGCACACAATCTACGTGGTCAAAATCTTATTTCAGAAATGAGGCAAAACAAAATGTGTGACTGGAAAAATTCCTCAGCGCCGAAGCACATATAAAATACTATTCCAAGAACTAGCAATGTCTCAAGTAAAAGCCAATATCTAAACAGAAGTACAATAACAAGCCACCAAATCAACCAGCCAGTTGGGGCGGGGGGGGGGGGCGGTCATTATTGGCATCTACCTCTTACTCTGAAAGCCATACTCATTTTTAAATCTCCATGAAGAGATGAAATAGCTCCCTGGTTGGCAGGGAAGATGCTGAAAAAAAGAGGACTCTACACGCTGCTGATGCTGTCCCTGGCCGAGGTGGGCTCCCCGCACAGCAGCTACCCACAGTCCCCCGCAGACACATGCGCAGAGGGAGCCCCACAGCCACTCCTGACCATGCTGTGGCACCATGCAGATTCCTCCTTCCAGCCAAGAGGAGAGATGGGGCCGTGGAGGGGGAGGAAAGGGCGATGGATGGGGGACGAGAAGGGGAGCCAGGCAGGAAAGGAGGAGCCTGCATGCCCCTGATGCTGTCCCCAGCCAAGCTGGGCTCCCAGCACAGCTGCTTCCTGGGGCAGAGGGGGGGGCAGGAGAGGCTCTCGGGCTCCCTCTGTGCCCCCATCAGCAGGGGACAGCAGCAGCATGGTATAGGTCCCTCCTTCCAGCTCCTGCTCCCAGTCAGTGGGAGATACAGGGGACAAGGGAAAGTGGGAATTGGAGCCCAGAGCAGCTGAAGACAGCAATGGGGAGGGGGGATGTGGGGGAAGAGGTGCAGGTAATGGCAGGACGGGGGGGGGCAAGGGATGAGAGTCAGGACGCCTGGTCCCCATGCTGCTTGCCACCTCCCCACCGCCTGGCTCTCCCCACTCCACACTGTTGCTTTGCCACTGCAGTAGAAGGGGGGCGTAATTTAAGATAACCCTCCAATAATTGTCCATGTCTAGAATCTAACTGGCAGGGGGAGGTGCTCATACTAAATGTATTGTGGTCTTGGATTTGGGTAAATACAGTAAGATGCTGTGGTCTTGGATTCAGGTAAATACAGTAAGATGCAGGAATGAAAGCAGTTCTTTCAGGTGTTCCAGAGTTTGGGTAAAAGTCTACATATTTCATGTCACTGAAGATTACTGACTTTCCACACACGCCAGGCTGGGATCAGGACTTTGCCATGCCCCATTTCTTACATAGCAGTCTATGCGCTTCCCTTTGCAATGCACGGAGAGGCTGAAGCTGACACTGAAGTGCCACCAAGCACCTTCCATTTCTCACGTGCTACCTCTTACATGCAGAAGCGGCTCACTTTAAAAATGCACACGTTCACATAAATCTCATTCAAAACTTACCCTAAGCATCATCTTAGCTAGAGTGCCTTTAAGCCACGTGAACATACCAGACAGCTGGTATACTGCTGCTTACAGCTGTTGTCCCACTAGTTTCTTGAGCTGCCCATCTCCACCTGTTGCCTCTTGTTTTAAGCTTTGATTGAAAACCCTTTGGCAGGCAGGAATCTCCTTTTTAGGTCTGCGGTGTCAATGACAGTATGGCGCTCGACTTTCAGCTGCGTCTCTAGACAACTGTAATACCAAACCAGGCCTCTTTGTAGCCTGAAGCATGCACAACTGCACTCACGCTTGACCTTCACAGCCAAATCGTTTTCACACAAACAGTCAGAAATTTTGCAAATAAAAAACCTTTGATTCTGCAGAGCAAAGATGCAAGGTTCATGCTTGCCACGAACAAGCACGTGTTTTAAGTTGCCGTACAACCTCCTTTTTTAGCTGAATTAAGGTCTCCTTGTTATTTCAGTTCCAATATGTTAATAATGTTAATATGTTAACTTTGGGTCCTCATATAAGAGTCTAGAGACCAGTGTTAACGTACCACAAGCAAGCATCCCAATTGCAGGTGAGTGCCAATTCTTAATGAAGTCCTTGACCCATCTCAAAACCTGTGCAAACAACCAAAACCAAAAATGTGTTTCCATTCAGCCAACAAGGAGAGACATGGCAAGGGCCATGAACAGATTACAAAGCTCTCTGATAAGCTACAAACAGATTCAACCTTTTTCTCTTACACAGGGTATTATGCTGTGGCAGCATATTTAAACATCCATATTTTAGTATAGCACTTAACCATGGAAAGAAGAGGCATGAGAAGCAAATTATGCAGCAACAGGTACACCCTTTACAATTACTACACCAAATTACACCTTCAGTTAGAGCTAAGTGGAGAGAATTTCACCCCACATACTAAACTGCATTCAGACTGAGAATTCAACATGTATAGTTAATTTACACTTCTGCTTTTAAACATGATGCTAACAGAAATGAGCTGAAAACAAGTGATATTTCAGGAAGTAAAATTAATAGAACCGAGTCCACTGAACCGTATTACATTCTACAGACCCCATTTAATATGTAATTTCAAGCAGCTGGACATAAGCCACTACATTGCAAAGCTGTTTTGACCGGGAAAGCATGCAGATTTCTCTCTCCTGCCCAAGACCTGAAGAAAGGAACTTTGTCTCAGAAAGCTTGTCAAACTTCTCCACCAACCATACAGTTGGTCTAATAAAAGATGTCACAAAAAATCCCCTTGCCTTTCATATAACTCCTGGACCATCACAAGTACAAACAAGACTCTAACGCTACTGCATCGTGTAAAAGCAATTTAAATATGCAAGTTGTGAGAAACAGCAGAGTGGTCAATTAACACAAAGGACAAGAGTTGGCAAAAACAATAAAGTTAACAACTAATTATTACTGACCGGCTGCCTGGCCCTCATCTCTTACTATGTGCCTTGAAATCATCCACTAAAGTACCGTGTACATTCCATGGTCCAAAATCTTTATCACACGGTAGCTATATAACAGTCTTGCATTTAACAAAATAAGACATTGTACATATGAGCAAAATGAATCTTCAGAGTTGTTTTATAGGCAAAGGAAAAAATCGTACCCACTTTCTGCAGCAACAGAACCCTGTAAGCTCAAAATTACTCTCGGCAAATCCAGCTGCCGTGTAGCATTTGCATTTGGTCTGGCACAATACACTCCAGTACTGCCGAGCTAAAATTGGATTATTTTATTGTCTAAGTACGTAGGCCTCTCTCCCCTAAAGGATCTTGGCTTTCAGTTCAATCTATGCCCGAGGATTCAGACTTCGTGGTCTGAACTTTACACAGCAACAAGTCTGACAGGAAGAACCACCAGACAAACTAAGTTACTGCTCTGCTTCTCTGGATAAAGGCAGGGTATCATTTTAAAGGAAGATTTTAAACCTCTGTTTCAGAAAGGTTACCACAAAGCAAAGCATAGTTTGGTAGTTTGGGCTGCATAAAAACTACCCATTTAATATTGTTTCAAACCATGCTATCTTGCTGAAACACATCCACAAGCTCCAGCCCACAGAACCGATGGAAAATCCTCAGATACCATCTTTGGGCAAACAAACGAGTTACAGCCAGGGGATAGGGCTTTAGCATGTCAGCTGCTTCATTTGCAAGTCAGCTCTTCCACATTAAGTGAAAACTAAGTTGCAGTAACTTAATCCTCTTCCCTAAGAACTATTACACAAGGCTCCCCAGAAACATTAGGACAGCATACCTGGCGTTTCCTTCCAAGAGCTTAAAGTGTGATTTATACTTACCACTAGCCCATTAGTCAGACTACCTAGCCCTTTTCTTGCTCTCCACTCATCCATCACTCTTGCATAGGCCAGAAAAAAATAGAGTTTCCTTGAAACTGAGTTTGCAGCATGGCATCATACCCTTCTACAAGGGTAAGGGAAGAAAACTGGAGCTCACCTGCTGCTACAAGCTGTTGCACATGCCAGACTTCGTAAGGGCAATGCCTGGACTCTTACTTCTTCTTAGACTGTGTAGTAGAAATCTCTACTGTATACCGAGCTTTTCAGCCAAGATGCATGCATCTGCATAGTTAAAATTTAACTACAGGAGTTAAACTAAGGAATAAATTTTCATGTCTTTATTTGCAAAATAAAGTCTACTGCATGTACAGAAAAGAAGAGCGGAAATCTTAAGATTTTCTACAGATTTTTGTGGGCCCTATGGCCAAATTTCATCAAAATTTAACTAGAAACTTACTACAGCATGAAAGATGCACACGTTCTCAATACTTTGCTTTGAGCAACATAAGTCAGCTACATTTACTCATTAACTTAAGTAAGTAGATGTAATTTCAGGTACATTGAGCAAAGACCACATTGCAATGGATCCCACAAAGGCATGGGATCCTTCCATTTAGACAATTCTGCTGGATTAAGTCAGCAAAAACGGCACAGGGGCAAAGACAAAAATACCCATTATGCCCATCAGAACAGGACTAATGGAAATTGGATGTCACTGCCCCACGCTGGCAAGGAGAAATAAATCTTGGTAACAAGCCAGTTGCTGACTGTCAGCTATTCTGCTGAGAGCATATAGTGACTAAGATTAGGAAAGAGTATAGCATATTATTCCATTCCGAATGAAACTGAATGGCTTAAATTCTGTTAGTCCTTTCATATTCAACTTGCTGCATACACTCTTAATCTGATTACTGTAGTTGCAGCTGAAGTATCTACAGCTATTGTACAAATCAGTCTCAGTCACACACAAGCAGACGTTAAAGACAACAATGAACCCTTTTTCCAAGTGTTGAGCTCAATAAGCAAACCAAAATTATAAAAGAACTGATACATGGCTTGGTGCGCTTTTTAACGTCCGGTGTTTTATTAGCACAATTTTAGGCTAAATGCCATTAAGTTCACTCTCACAACCTGGTATTCTAAAATCTGAATTTAGAAACTCAATTGTACTGCTTCATGAGCAATAAAACAGCCACAGATAATTATTTTTAAACATCCTTTTCAACCCAATTATGCATTGCAATAGTATTTTTAAACCCAATCGTGTTTTTTTTATTTTGAAGCTCGCTGACTGAATTTTTTGGTTTGTAAAACTTTTTTTGCAGTTTAGATTTCTCAGAAAACGTTTTCTAAATAAAAAAAAGTATTAGTAATACTCACATGTAGATACCAGTTTTCTTCCTAGATCTCAAGTACTTTTAAGCATCATCATTATTTAACAGATAGCAATACCATCGCAGAGGTTAAATCCAAGGTTACACAACAAGCAGAACTGGGAACGGGTCCCAGGTTCTTTGACCCCCCCCACCAGCACTGAGCTCAGCCTTACAGCTGCCCCATATATATTTCATCCCTATGCACCTTGACAGACATTCCATAAAAACTGGTGATGAAAGCCAGAAAGATATTACCTCTTACTGCAGCTATTAATGCTGCCCAAGACTGAAGAGCCTCTCTGTATGCAAAGCCAAAGCAATTCTATGACTGGTGTCAGTGTCTATAAGCCTTATCCGCTATACATCTCATCTTAAAAATCAGAGCACAACCTGACCCAACCATATGGTGTTAACAATGGAAAGCTGACTGTGCTCTTGCTGAAAGGCCTTAATAATGGCCATTACCATCTGTGTGCATCAAACGCAATCACCAAAAGACAACTGATCTGAACGTAGATATCTCAAGACTATTCTCAATATGTCTATTATGAAAACTGACATAATTAAATGCAGTCAACCTGTGAGCTGCAATGAAAAAGAGCAGCTACATATCAATAAGTTTATCCTGGATCTTTTAAATACAGCAGTTACAGAAACCTAGATTCTCTTGAAGGTTACAGAACACTTCAATCCAATCACAGTATATTCAAATTTCAGTGTTCAGGCTCACATTCCTGACACATTAGATAAAAATTTAACCATGCTCCAAGTTGATTAAGCTTACCAGACTTCATAAACTCATATAAACATATTACATTGGAAGCGCACTCTTTTCACCACCTACTTTTCCAAGCCCTAAACGTGAATTCTCCTTTTGCTGTGGGAGCAATTGCTGGTACATACCCACAAACTTGTAAAGGGCTGTCCTGACCAGAGACCGCCAGACACAGCTCTACTTCCTTCTCCTCTCCAGCTTCTAGAAAGCAGAGTCAAGGGCATGTCTAAAGAGCTTCAGAACTTTGAAGAACAGAAGCTGGAGGTTAAGTTTTGAAAGCAGCCTTCCCACACCCCAGGGAAACAGAAGCTGGTGAGTCAGGACAAAACAAGCCAGAATATTTGCTTTTAGCCAAATCGAGTCTTCAGTCATGACCTCTGAGTGTCAGCAGTCTAATATTAGACATTCCTGCAGACCAGTTCTGGGAGCTTGACACAGATGGCTCTTTCTGAGCAGCAGTCATCTGCTGAACGGATACACTAGCTTAAAAGGATGCATGGATAACTATATCTAACGTCCCCCTATTTCAGGGGGAGTGTTGCCCAAATTCACAACTTGAGAGGAAGCAGGAAGGACAGTCCCTGAAACAGTCCTTTGCACAAAGATAGGTGGCCTTCTCCCTTTAAACAAGGACTTCAGGTGTACGGGAGTAAACCACCTAAGGCATTGCTGGACACATTTCTGCAGTTTCCTGCAGAGGGAGCTACACAGGAACAGACACTGATTGCCAGCAATTTTTCTGTATTCAGAGCTTTAACAGCTGCACCCAAAAGCTGCATAGAAACCAGAAGCAACTCTAGAAAAAGATGTAAGAGAATGCTGCAGAACTGGTGGAAAAGGAGGCCTGCTTTGGTTGATCCTCTGCTGAAAAGGAAAGTGGGAAGGGTAATAGAGGTTCCCTGCTAGGAAGAAGCGCTGAATCCCCATATGCCTTGCTCTGCCAGGCAAAATTTCAGGGTACAAGAGCTCTGTCTCCCAAAACAGAGGTACCAAAAGGAACAGACATACTTTATCTGTACTTCAAGTTGGAGACCACTCATTCATTGCATCTCTTCCTTGCAGTCCATACTGATGACTTTGCTAATTGGGACACAGAGTCTAGTCTTATGTATTTCCACTGCTAGACATAAAATTGAGGTTCAGTCACCCTATTTGTCCCCTACTCTTTCCACTGTCTGCCAGCTGTAGCAATTCTTCATGGACCCTGACCCAGGGACAATGGGCCAAGTGCACAAAGCAAATCAAACCACCCCATACCTCATGGTCAAGCCAGTTGGAGCAATAGAAGCAGAGTTTCTCTCCGCTTCAGAAAGAACCCAGAGGCTAGCCAGGGCCCTGGAACAAAAACAATCCTCAGGCAACCTTCCTGGACTGGCAAACAGCCTAGGAGGAGCCAAAAGAAAGCAGGCCACAAGCCAATGCTGTCTTGATCCAGATTTGTTCCTTTCTTGACTAAAAGGAAAAAGGGAGTGATGCTTATTGTTTGCAATGGCTGAATTTGAATTCCAAAACTAAGAAATCAAGTGTTAATCTAATTTAACATTGGGAGGTTTTTTGGGTTTTTTTAAATAAATTGGTTTCTAAAGCAGAAGTATTCATGAAAGTGTGCATAAGGCTCCAGAAGAGGGAAAGGCACAAAACACAATGCTTAAGATCAGTCCTCTTTCTTCCCCCTGGATACTAGGAACAAAAAGAGTCCAAGCCAGACTGAGAACACATATTGCATAAAACAGAGTCAAGCTAAATGAGAAGTACTTACAAGCCTAAAGTAATTATAACAAGCTAACAGGAGATATGAAGGCAAATAAAATGATCAGTGCAGCTTTAATGTTCCTCTGGCAACAATTAGTGAGCACACAGTCAGAACAAAAGGAAAAGATTGGAAGTGGCTCTGAATCTCTGAATGCCTGATGTCAAGAAGGGGTATTCAAGACTTCCCCACCAGGCAATGCTTCCCTGAACATGCCCAGAATAAGGGTGCCTTGCTTGGTGGTTAGAGACACAAGAACTCACATTCCAAGTGGAACTATACAGAAGCAACCTTTACAATGCACTGTGCTTACAGGCTAAAAAAAGCAAAAATAGAGTACTGCTGTTCAGGGACTGTTCTACAAAGACCTACAGTAATGTTGCAAATGGTAGAGTTTTCAATGGTTACACTCGGATTTAGCAAAACTGTTAATGAGCTGTGCCAGGAAACACTGGCATTTCACTGGCTCAAAGGAAAAAACTATCTGATGAATTGATATTCCAGCATGGCATGGGGAAACCAGTACAGGGATGGAGTTATTGTATTAAACAGGGTCTTGACCCAAAGCCCCAAACACTTGCTAGCATTGAGTGATGTGGCAGTTCTCCCAAAAGTAATAGTTAGGAATGCAACCAAAATTCTGGATCTAAATTTAAACACACAATTCATTTTACCACTTTCTGCTCTGAACGGCAGCATTCTGGAGAGGAGGCAGGGTGCAAAGTCAGAAATGTAATATGAACATTTCTACAGAATTTTACTCTGCCAGCCTTTTATCAAACAATTCAGAGTCCTGTAACCAGAGCTGGATGGGGTTCACACATAAATTAACAAGACCCTAAGTGCAGAGGAAGAAAGTGTTTCTCAAGACACTGAATTCATTGATGCAGCATTGCCACTGAGCCTTGGTGAAAGGACTTGGTTATACAAGCATGTAATTAGTTCTGCTCAGCAACATCAATGGAACCAGCTCTATGGGTTAGTTAGCGCTAGTAACTATAGAATAAACAGGGTTAGACTGTTAAACAGTCCACCAAGGATATCTGACTTCCTACGGAAGGGTTACAATTATCACTAGTTTGTTTAGTACATATCTGTTTTTCAGTTCAGCTGTTCAACATTCAAAACAAGCTCTGCCTTAAGTTACATATTTTTAATTAAAGAACATATCCCAAATTCACGTCCTCCCTGAACTGAATGAGAATTTGAAACAGTTTCAACTGCCACAAGTGGGAAGCACAGTTATTGTAAATCAAAATAAAAAGAATAAATTTATCTTTTGTTTCTGTGACACACAGGAGCGTTTTGTTTTTACACACACTTTAGTACTCACAAAGTGTCTCTCCACATCATCTCTGAAAAGCAGAATTCTCTCCTCTGCTGTTCATGCACCTGCAGTGAAACAAAAAAGAATTGGAGCAGAAAGTCACAGACAGATGTCCAGAAATAGTGCTCAGTCTCCCAGATCCCACAGGGCAAGAAGTATGTCCTAATCATTCATACTCAATCTGACTTTTCCATCTTCCACCAACTTGCTACAGTGAAACTTTAGAAATAATGTGCAAAGGAAGTGGCAAGTAGGTTTTGCATAGCAAGTAACAGCTAGGCAACTGCTCTCACTGCTGTGGATAGGGATTAATTATGAAAATTAATCAAGTGATCAAGCAGACCATATGCCCTAGATTTTTCACCATAATCTCATCGTTTAACCCCATTGCTCCTGACCTGGTTTATCCCAGGAACAGTTTACTAAAATGAAAGTTGTGACTTAGGATGGCAATCCTTTATCTTCAGAGCAGAGGGAAAAAAGCTCTATCTGTAACAGCTTGATTACATTAGGCACAACTGAAAACAAAAGGAATGAGATTTTATGAGCAATTTTTACCATATAAACTACTCATCATTCACTAAATACGTAAAATAAAGTTCATAGCAACATTAAGCCACCTCTCATGTCTCTAATCTGTAAGCTTAATAATTAGTTATGATGAAGATTGATCCTAATTTTCCAAGTTCATCAACTCACATTTAGTGAGCCCTCAAGCAAAAAATGTGAAGCAGTTTTACTAAGTAAAGGGCATAATTTCAATTTAAAATCATCAGGCAATGTTCTACTTCACACAAGAGGAACTACTGCAAAGTATAACACATAATTCAACAGGACTAAACTAAACAGAAACCTGTCAGAGGGGCTATTCTCTAAACAAATACATTTAATGCCCATAAATGCAAATAAAAGTTGTATTATGCACACATAGAAGTGCAAAATACCACTACATAACAGACTTCTAACATAGACCAACCTAACTATACCGTAATCCTGTTATCAGACCTATAAAACAAATTAAAAATCAGAAATTTCCACAACTCATTAGGCATCCAACCAGTTTGCAAATAAAAAGTGCCCTATACAAATACCACTGTGCCAAATGGGGCCTTTAACTCCAGAGGAAACAATGAGATCAATGCTAATTCAACATCTTAAATGGGAATATCAAACTAGACTAGACACGTATACCTGAAAGAGCTCACATGCAAAAATGGAAACTACAAGCATTAATTCACTGCGTTCTTTACAACACCTACAGCATACCATTACCAAAATGGTATCACACAAAGATTTCATTAATAGCATCTAAGTTGCCAGCTCTTACTTCTGTTGCAGCTGTTAGAAGAACAAAGCGGTTTTCTGCTTCTTCTGTTGTTGCTGCACCTCGGGGCATGCTATTCCTTCAAATGAACTTCAGATTCCCCTGTATCAAAAAGAAGTCGCCCACTGAACAAACATCACTCCTAGTATCAAACCTCCTCAACACAACAAAATTATTCACTTACTTGCTAAAAGGGCAAGATACTTCTCTAAATGATATTCCCACACTTACAGCTTTAAAACAGGACATGGATGGGAAAGGTCAATCTAATTATAAAGAAAACCATAGCTGAGTTGCCCCATTCATTCCAATATGTTCCAGCAGTCATTCCAGTAGTTGCTCGAGGCTTATGTAGGGTAAAAAAAATCTCAGACTTAGCTGCATAGGCTGGGGGCTTCCAGAATCTGGGAAACCTGAAGTTTCCCTTGATGAGTTAACGTGTTTGGACTCTAAGGCCACCTTGCATGCAAGTCAACCTCACTTCTTTAGGTTCAATTTTAGAAACAGCCTTCTTCTCCCAAATGCAAATACTCAGGCAGGATTGTGTTCAACATTGTGGAGATGGTCAACAGAAAAATTCAGCCTTGCAGGGCAATACAGCTCAACTGTCCAAAGCCCAATTACATGTCAATGTGTCAGTCCCATGTCAGATCGAGTATGAATATTATTGGGGGGGGCAAGGAAGGGGGACCATAATTTGAACAATACAGCATTTTAGAGAGGCACTGAGGCTGGTTTGGTTTCAGACTGATATAAAAGTATGCCTCAAGATACATACCTTTCTACAGCCAGCTGTTTGCTCCATTCTCAAACCTTCAGAACAATTGGGGAAAAAACAAGGTATCAAAGAGGACAAACAGCAAATTTCACCTGTACTAACCCAAGTTTCCTTTACAGTAACAATGTAAAATCATCTATCCCAGTGGCTAGTTCAGCCTGGGGACAGATCTACAGCTATGAGCAAGGAAATGCCCATTTCCAGCTGTAAAGCCCACACAGCTGACTCAGTTCCCCCAAAAAGGCATCCAAGACAAGAGGGAAAGCAGGAGATAGACCCTCAAAATGAAATGCAACTATGGAACACAGCTGGAAATAAATGGACACCAAGAAAATCTAAAAATCTGAGCTGAAGAAAATCCCTAGAGCTGAAGAAGAGTATTTGTGCCTGAAAGCTTGCAAAGAACAATTTTTCCAAGTATTTAGCTGGTCTAATAAAAGATACAACATTTACCCTTGTCTGAGATGAAGCAATGAATTCTACACGCACGGTGTACTAAGGGAAAGTTGCTGGACAAAAAGACTAGATGGAAAATCAAGACTGGGCTGCTGCTAGTGACTGGAAGGACTGGGTGTGAAACCAGGCAAAGCACTCGCTGTCACGGATCTAAGGACCTTAGCACAGAGCCTTTACAGCACAGGGCAACCTCGCTGCTAACCCTTGCTTAGAGGAACCTTAATAGTCAAACAACGAGAAAAGTTTAAACAAGACAATTTTTCAGCTTCAGACAGATTTTAAAGTCTCCGAAGTTAATGAAAGAGTCACTATTAAAGCCTCTATAATCAAGGACTCTATGTCTTGCATAGTTTTCTCCCCAGCAAACTACTGTGAGAATGTCAAGCGTGTGATCACAGCTGCCCATTATGCCCACAAGAATGAAGACCAGTCTGGGCACCACAGTAGTTTCCGATCCCTCTTCCAGGCAAATCTGAAAAACTGGATAGGTCATTCTTCAGACTCCCCAAGACACTCATCTTTCTTGGTTTTTCAAAGTAGGCCACTGCTAAAAATGTTCTCTACATAGGCAAGAGTCCTACGTCCTACATCTTCTATGTATGTGTGTACACACACGCACACCCCCAAGCAAGTACTTAACCTTGTAAAAATGAATAGACAAATGTCTTTCATGCATAAACAACTATTTATTCTAATGAAATTCAGCGTGAAATGACTATTAATTTAAAAATTATGCGTTTAAGGCCAGCAGGACATTGCCTAACATTTTACAGGCAAGTTGCGATACTTTGTAATTCTTCAGTTGTCTGTGCCAGCTTTCCATGAACTCTTCTTCTTAAGTTAAGAAGATATTTGTACAAACTATACACTTTAACAATGGCATGGCGGATACCCAACAAAACTTAGCATTATTCTTAGACACTTGTTTCATCCTCCTCCAGTTCTGTAACACCGAGCAGCGAAAAATAAACAAAACAAACAAAAAAAAACATTTTCAGAAGCTGACAGAAGATGCGGCTTAATGAGGTTTGGTATATCATTTTTAGGTATGCTAGGAGTCTTTAGACATCCGGGCATTCAGCGACTACCTGAAACGTGTCAAGTATTACAGCGACATACAAATGTAGGGCTGTGTAAGAGACCATTAAAGCACATCCGTCCATATACAACTCGCATGTAAATGCAACAGCCCTTTCAACCCAGCAGCATTTGTGAAGAGGTACTCTGCAGGGACGGGAAACCCAGTGGACAGTTTTTCTTGGCAGTGGATGCTTTTTTTTGTGAGTGTAGAATTTAAGCTTTCATTAATGCTTTTTATAGATTATAAGGCCGTAGGGAACCACTACAGGGTTTAGTCTACCCTGTGCGCAGCGGACCATTCGACTGCACTAAATTAATTCCTGTGCGAACTAGAGCAGATCTTATAGAAAATCAACCCACCTTGATTAAGAAACCTCAGTGATGGGTTGGAGGGGTAGAAATGGCCCCACAACTCTTAGTAAAGCATTTCAAAAGTTAATCACCCTCACTGTTAATGTACTGGTTTATTTCTAGTCTAAGTTTATCTAGCTTCCAGAAACTGTACCTTGTTATGTCCATGCCTGCTAGACAGAAATACCCTCTATTACCAAGCCTCTGTTACCATTGGAGGTACCTTACACTGATGAAATCAGCCCTTAATCTTCTCTTTATTAAGCTAAATAGATTGAGTCCCTTAGTCTCATTATAAGGAATGCTGTCCAAGCCTTTAATCATCTGAGGCTTTTCTCTGAACCTTATACAAGTTTTCAAGCTCCTTCTTGAAGTGCAGATGCCACAACCAAAGTGTTCCCCTACAAAGCACTGCCAGAACCAGATACAAAGGCATATAACCCTGTAGGGCTGCTCAATAACCTTATGGTGCTATGCAATATTATTTTATTTATACATCCAAGGAACCTTTGGCCATGTCACCATCATCCACCAGACAACTCCAAGCCTTTCTACATCCGTGCTTCCAAGAACAATCCTCTGCCATGAACGTGCATTCAGGGCCTGACAGCAGCTCTGCTATTCCGAACATGAACTGCATCAGCCCAGACTCCCCAAGTTTGCAGAGGACATCAGTGCTTCTAGATTTCCACCACCTCTCTGGGTAACCTGTTCCAGTGCTTTACTAACTACCCTCGTAGTGAGATAATTCTTCCTAATATCCAACCTCAACTTCCCTTGCTGCAGCTTAAGCCCATTGTTCCTTGTCCTGTCGCCTGCCCCACTGAGAACAGCCCAGCTCCACCCTCTTTGCAGCCCCCCTGCAGTGAGCTGAAGGCTGCTATCAAATCCCCCCATAATTTTTTCTTCTCCAGACTAAATCAGCCCAGGTCCCTCAGCCTCTCCTCATATGTACTACACGGGATATTCTAGCAATGTACATTGAATTGTTAACGTGCTTACAATACTGTTATCCTTTTCTATACCATATGAAACTCAAAGGCTTTTTTTAACCCTTTGAATGCTTTAATTAGCCTCAGGGTCATCTGTTCCCCCCACCGTATCCACCCCCCCATCTTCCACTGAAGCCTGGAGATGCCAGCTGTGATATGCCAATGTTAGCATTGCTAAGAAATCTCTGTGGGGCCTGGTTTATACATCTTGCTCATGGAAACAGGGGGTTAAAACCAACTGCCAGATTTGACACTGGGAAAAGAATCTCCCTTCTTCCCTCCCCACGATTAGACTGGCAAATACAATTGGGAGCTTGCCTTCCTCTGCAACAAAGATTATAGTCCATTACTTAGGATCATCTTGGTACTTACTCAATGAGCTCTCTGCATGACAGGGCCAAGGTCATCTTTTGTCTCCAGCTCTCTTCTTCTAGCACAACACACGGATTCTCCTTACTAAAGACCCTTAACTTTGCATAGGATGTTTTGTGGCTGTGAAGTGCAGGACTGGGGATGGAAGTGGATGCTGCTGTGGACCTTTTTGGTTGCCTGTGATCACAGGGGAGTGGGCTTAATGACCCAGAGGTCCCTGGTAGTTAAGCATTCCCAAGAAGTGGCATAAATGGAGAAAGTCATGCTTTGTGCAGGGGGTTGGACTAAATGACCTCCTGAGGTCCCTTCCAACCCTAATTACCTATGATACTAAGTGCCAATTTGGCTAATACACTGAGAGTCTGGACTTCTGTCTATGTGCAATTATAACTGTGCAAAGACTGTAGATTTTTTTCTAATGGTCTTAAAGGGCTAAAGTGCATACTTCACAGTTATTTTTCACTCTTAATCTTAACTGAAGTGGATAACCGAGGAGACCGAGCCCCTGACAAATCAGTGGAACCACAGCAGAGCATGCTGCAGGTTCACAGACATCAAGTAAAGCTTGCAAGAGCTTATACCAGATGGATAATCAAAAGAAAAATCAATTCACTAACAGACTGAAAGCCAATGAAGATTAACCAACACAAGGATTAGGTAACAATTTCCCCCCACACCTCTGGCAAAGTAACACATCCCAGAATTCAAGGATTTTAGAAGAGATCACACCCTAACAAAGTGCAGAGAGAGCCAGGAAAAAGAATTAGTACACAAAACCACATAGGTAAGAGTCTGGATCCTGAAGAATACTAAGGGTTTTCTAACAGAAGGCACCAGGACAAAACTAATGTTATGGCCACCTATTCCAGAAACTGAGAAATTAAGCCCCTATAAAGTTCCCTTCTCCCACCCCATTAAATCTCCATATAACAAACATTTTATGAAAGCCACCTGCTGCCACACATCAAGCCCGTCCCCTGCCTCAACTGGGGACTGCCTCCTGCCACAACTAGGGAATGCGCTACCTCCCAAATGTCTGTGCTCCTCCAAAATCACATCCTAGGAAAAAAACAAAAAACAAAAGCCCATGCAAATATAAAGGCCTTGTCTGGACTAGATGGTCCTGTATGAAGTAATCTGATAGACTATGAAGGCTCCCAATAGCAGCAATTTTTAAATCATTAGCAAGGTATAGTATGTTCTAATTTGGGGGGGGAGAGGGACAGACCCTAACAATCCCCTAACAATTTTAAAAGGATCAGGCTTTCCACATACATCTATGTTAAAAAGAACCAAACAAGGAAGAATGAGTCTGGAAGACAGCAAGAGTCCTTTGCCATGAAGCTAGCCAGAATGCAGCTTAGCACACAAACTGTTTTCTGCTTTACTGAATATCTAAACAAGTCGTCACAAATAAGAGAACTGTAAATGAGTTCTTGTGCTCCGTTCCTTCCTTCAGTTGGAGTAGTGAATACAACACAGACATACACATTTTGTATAATACTGTACATCTAGACGCCAAAGGTCAGATTCTGGGCTTCACAAAGATCACTTTGTCTCTCCCAAGGAGCAGTGACCTCAAGAGCACCCTAAAGGACAGCTAAGATTCTAGTCAGGGCTGGTTCAGGTCAGGGCAGCTTTTGGTCCATGACCTGCTTCAGAGGGCAAAGGAAGGCTGGCGTATTATTTTGATGCCTGATTGACAAAAGATACCACAGGGGCCAACTTAAGAGTTCCTCTGATTTGCACTAGGAGTTACTTCTGCCCTTACACATCTTTCAGTGCCACAGAGACTCACGCCATAAAGCCATGCACATTTGTTCATGAATACACAACAAAACAGCTTTGCATTAAGAACAACTTGCCACCAAAGGTAACTTGACCCATAGTAATTGCACACCCTTGCATAACTGCCAAGTATGGAAGCCTAACAACAGGCATTAAACACAAGCTCCACTATGTTTGCAAGCTTATGTTACAAAAATGACCAATGCAAACAGATTCAAAGAAAAATATGAGATATGCTTACTTGGATGAAGGTTTTCTAACTATCACAGAACCGTAATGGATCTCGTATTTATACTTTACATTAGGGACAGCTCACATACCAGCAGGGCTCCTGAGAGGCAAGGAAATTTAGGAGTGAGGCTACGAG
>JAGPOW010001327.1:37914151-37969368 GCA_030014935.1 Caiman crocodilus | reverse complement strand
TCTATATTCCAAACAAGCTCATTCCAATATTACTTTGTTTTGTACCAAGCACAAAGCCTTTGGCTTTGCTTCCTGTGTGTCAGTGGGTAACTCCCAATGCTCCCAGGTAATTGCTTACTTGTTTTAAGGACACAAGAACCAGGATATGATTTTTTGCTCCCTTTCAGGACCCAGTACCATTCCTTTCAATTCCATCAAATGGAACATACCATATTTTTTGCCAGGGTATCAGGCCCTGCCAAGCTGAGAAGCTTCAGTTGCTTCTAAGTTTTCAAGGAGTTGTAGCAGTTAATGCTTTCTAGTCATTCTACTGAAAGCTGAGCCTCTAGCTCAGCCAACATTCATTGTCCTCCAAGGAGCAGCCAAGGGTTTTGCACTAAACCAAGAGGTCATAAAAACCCATAAAGGAATACATTTATCAATCTAGAAAGAGCAATTCAGAAACAACAAAGTCCCTAACCTCTGGATTTGGGGCTGAGTAAATTGGAGGGTGAGAAGAAATTGCTGATCTAGCAGTTTAACACAAGATGACTCTTTCCTGGAAACTCCAGAGCCAAGGTCTGGCAGCATTTTTCCCCAAATACAATCCTCACAATTAGAGACTGTCCAAATTCAAATGAGACGAGACAGCCAGGAAATAAAAGCTCAATAGTTCACCATTAGAATACCTTGAGAAACTTTAACAGCCCTGGTCTAAATCAGCGTTTCTCGACTTGTGGGTCACAACCCAAAAGTGGGTCACAAGAATATATGAAAGGGTTGCAGGCAAACTTTAGAAATGGATCAACAAACTTAAAAAAATGGATTGTCCTTTAAAAGGAGAAAAACATTAGAAGCCGTGGCCTTTCCCTTGCAGACTGTCAGAGTTCCAGCCTGCAAGGGGCTACTTGGAGCCCTCCCACCCCATACACCCACCCCCACCCCACAATGCGGGGGCTGGGGCCTGGGGCAGCAGGTTAGGAGTGAAAGGCACTGGGTTGAGACTGGCCATCGATGTTCACAAATGGGTCCTGGTACAAAAAGGGTTGAGAACCACTGCTCTAAATGATTAGTCTGATTGAAACCCTGAAAGCAAGCAAGGAGGTTCCAGACAATTCTAGTGGTCAAATATATTGACCTGATTTCTTAGAGCCATCTGGAATAACCCTAAATTTCTTTTACAGTTCATGTTTCCAAAGCCTGAAGTTTCTAAATATGAAAAACACACAACCAGCATGGGTTAAAGCCTTTATATATGCAATGCTGGGTCAGACCTCAAGAAAGGTTTACTTTAAAAATAGCCATTACAAAAATAAGCCTAAAACAAGCAAGACAAGCTATCAAGTTTATTTTCCAAAAGATGTTGACATGAATGTAAATGTTTGTCTCCCGAAGTATTTTTGAGAAACAAAACACTAGAGACATTGTATTCACTGTTCTTTGTTCATGTTTGCTTTTCTTTTTGAGCACATAATGTATTACAACTGTGATCAAAGTATTTAGGAGAGCTATTAAGAAAGGATAGTGGCACACATAATATTGTCACATCTATGTTACATTTAGCTACTTCATTTTAAAGATAAATTTCTTGACTGATGAAAAAAAGTTACTCACCAATGGTATGCAGGAAGACTACCCAGGCAAGAAGGTGATAAACTGTCCATTTCAGCAAAGTAAAATAATTAATTTTCTTTAAAAATTTCAATTCTATCAGAGTAGATTCACAAAACGGTAGATAAGCTTCCAAATACAAACAAAATAAGGGTAGTATTGTTTGGACTAATATTTTGGGTAGTTCTACTGCTACTCATAGGCTCCATAAACAAAGAGCAATGAAGACCAGTCACCTTTGCCACATCTACTCACAACCCACAGGCAAGACTAAAATGACCCAGAACCACATCAGTTTCAGAGCGCTGCAGCTGGTAGGAAAACTTAGGAACCGTGAATCCCAAAATGGGAAACTCAAAAAAAGAAGAAATGTTTCTTAACCCCAGCACCTTGCAACAACCAGGAAGCTTTGGGAAAATCTTAACTGTGGAAATCCACCTTACTCAGAGCTGCCAAGAAACAAAGCTCCTTCTCCTTGTCTTGATGCAGAGTTTCAAGTTTCTCATGGCGGTTCCTAGTCTGGGACTAATGTGAAAAAAAGTCCTCAAGCAGGTGAAGGGATGGGAAGCATCTAGTGCAGTAATCCCAGGAACCTCCCCGCTAAAACCCAGTTGGTGTGAAGGAATTCAGCGACAAGAGATCTCTTGAAAAGCCCAGATCTCTAGTCCCTGCTCTTTCCTTTCAGTCTGTAGGTAATAAAGTTAGGGCACTAGGGTATCACTAGCTAGAGTATCACTCAGTAAAGTTTTCAAGCCTTGACAAGTGCTATAAAAAGGGGAAGTGAACACCAAACTGTTCATCTTTCATTGCATCCCATTAATCTAGTAAAGCTTCATCTTGTTTTTTTATGTCTCGACTGGACACCTGGACCATTCTGGTAAAGCTAAGCTGAAGTCAATTGTATGGAGAAGTCACCACACATTGATTTAATATATATTAAAGCAACACACACACACAACACACTGTTATATATGCTGTATATTAAAACAGTATATATAATCGTTTTTAGATTGTTAAGTCTGGGTGCAGAGATGCAATCTTTAAGTAATACATAGCAGTAAAATTGGACCAATAATGAAATAATTAAATTTATTACTCAGTATCTAAATGTCTTTGCTTTTCACCAATTTTCCTCAAAATACTGACAGTTAAATTCACAAAGGGATTTGGTGCCACAGTGCCAGGTGTCACAATTCACCATTCATATTTACATTAAATACTTTGTAAAGCTGAGGCAGGGACTCGAGTCTCCCGGGTCCTAAGGGCATGCGCCACACACAATAAACTACATTATGGTCCCATTAGTTATAGTACTGTTATCTAATGAACCTTTTCTGCAAAGTTGAATGGTTTCAACAGAAGAATAGTTACAGCACTCTCCCAGGAGGTGGAAGATACAAACGTGAAGGAAGAACAGGGAACCAAGCCTAAAATCACTGGGAAGACACCACCATTTACACTTCCAGGCATGTTTTTCAAGGAAAGCCTTGCCCACGCAGCATTGTGTCGAGCCTGATCCTGCAGGTGCGTCTCCTGTATGGTCTGAGCATCCTGTGCCTCGGAAGCAGAACAACTAGTAGAATGCTCCTGATCTGGATGAGCAGAAAACAAATGCCTAATTGCTCAGCCCTTACAAAACTGGGACAGTTGTGAGCATCCTGTAAAGAACTTTAGGCTTCCAGGGCATTTTTACACGAGCTCCAGGAGGCATGGGGGCAGGGGAATACTTTAACTAGTGAGCCGCGCTAATTAAAAGCGTCTTGAGCATCACATACATCAGCATCCCCAAACTGAAAAATGGCAGTGCAGGGCTTTGAAGCAAAGCTCTTTGCACCAGCTTTAGTTCAAAGCACCCCACCACCATTTTTCAGCGTGGGGATGCTGATGCACATGACGCTCGAGTCTGCTGGAGCATGTTAATTTCCATGCTCCAGTACACTTGACTAATCAAGTCTGCTCCGCCACCCTGGATTTCCAGCGTGTCAGAGCCAGTTCCCTGCACGTGTATAGGAGCCCCCAGGGAACCAAACTGGCAGGAAAGTAGGTGCCTACAGGATGGGGGCAGGCATTTTGCAAAGAAAACAGACTTTAATGCCCAAATTCTGGCTACACTCCACTTCACACACCTTTTTGTATCTTTAAAAGGTAATTGTGGGAATGTTCCATTAAGAAGCCCAGAACTGAACAGCTTCGGCTCCTACAGCTCCAGTCCTGTTTCCCTACAAGTCTTTTTCTATCACTAGAGATTTCTCAACTAAAGCGCACACCCTATAGCAGCTGCACAATTTACAAAGGAGAACTTAAAACAAAAGCACCAAGAAATCATATGATCGTACTATGTCATTAGAGTCTACAAAGCACTGCTGGTTCTTTGAAAGGAAATAAAAATAGTCTGTTCCCCATCGCTGAGTTTAGAGCAAAAATCTAGATTAAGAACACAACTCAGGCACGGAATACCCCCTGAAAAACTCAAACATGAGTTTTTTCCTTTAAAAAAAAAACATTTAAAAAAAGAGTCAAGCTTCTCAAAATTAGCAGAAGAGAAGTTAAATACATAACAACAGTTAGCTACCTCCAACACCTCAGGAAGTCATGAAGTGTTCTCAAGAAGCCTTTCTAAATGGTTTTCACAGAAACAGGAAAAGACATTGAGAAGCCATCACATTACATCCTGGTCCACCCTGGAAATTTTTATCCTTAAAACCCATAAGATATTTCCTCCTACTCAGCAACCTGGTGATCATCACTCCTCACTGTGGCTCTCCAATTAACGCACCTACTGAAAGCTCTCTGCCATCACCCATATCAAGTCTCACGGTAAACAGGACTTTGAGTTGAGCAGCCAGTCCTGTTTCAGGAATATAGTTCATCGTTATCTTCACCACAGAAATAGGTGCCTCTTTACACTGCAGCAGCTACCTTGGTTTGAAATGCTACAGGAAGCAAGGCATAAATAGCTCATATTTCAATGTAGCTAGTCAAGCTCAACTCTACGGCGCTAACTACTATTATCCAGAGTCCATCAGGGTAACAAGCGTTAGTACAGAATCTCTCCGCACAATCCTGTCTTGCACCACACCGTTCTTCTGGCCTACGCAGTCTTTCCTTTATTATTAGTCTGTATGAGCACTGACACTTATGCACAGCCAGTTTTCCTTGCCGAAATGCAGCCAGTTACAACCTCTTCTTGCAGAAGGCATTTATAGTCTAGGCCTGCAATGAGAGCAGCGTACCACTGGTACCACCAAAATGCTCACAGTAGCAGGAAAAAAGATGAATTGTGTTGCAGATAGGCCTGGGTGGAAAAGGAGATGAATTCAGCTTGCAAGAATAGGCAGGAACATACTTATTTTTAAAAATCTATTCTAGGTGTAGAATTAAGTGGGATTTAAATACTTGAGGGTAAGAGAAAGGTACTATTTCAAAGGGAATAAAAAAGTGAGAGCGGTAAGCATCCCTGCCCTCACACGGGGCTATAACCCATAGCCTTTGCACCCATCTGAAGTCCAATTCAGCTTTGAAGGCACTAAGGTTCGCCTTCCTGAGCCTATAAAGCAGAACTAGGTCTCTGAACCATCAGGCTCCACCTTTTGGTTATGCAGGTTTTTAAAAGAGCAACAGAACAACCTGCCCAAATTGGAAAAAAAATATTAAAGCAACCTGCTGAAATTGGAAAAAATTAAAAAAAATTGGCTGGGACAAAACTACTTTGAACGCATCAGTGAAATCTGGTTTCGGGCCAACACAGTTACTATAAGCAAGCAGTCTCGCTTTCGAAACAGAGCAGTGTCTTAGTTTGCCTCCGTGATTCATTGAAACTCACTAAACTTTTCAGAGCACAGAACACATCCACAAAAACCACCATGACTTTAAAAAAGCCAGGCACACGCCACAAGGAGTCTTGCGAAGCGCGGTTTAAAACCGGCCCGAACTTTACGCCGTACAAGCCTGCCCTGGCGCCGTCTGAACCAAGAGAAGCAGGGAAAGGGGCCCCCGAGTTTCGGCCAGAGGCAGCAGCTCACCAGGCAAAGAAGGAAGGGGCTAGTCCGCTGGTCGCCAGCCCACGGCTCCCATCGCCAGGCTCCTGCAAATGAGCAGAGGGAGAGGTCAATGTTTCCCCTGGCACTGCTTCACGCCCCCCCCCCCCACACACACACACACACGTAAGGGCCAGAGCTGCCCGCAAACCGGACGGCTGACGCCGGACCGAGCTCCGTCCACACTGGAGCCCAGCCAGGAGTTAGGGACACCCCTTCCCTTCCCCTCCCCCCTTCACCTCACCTCACCTCACCTCACTCCCTCACGGGCAGCTGCTGCCCCAGTCTGTGAGTGGCGGGGGTTGGGGTGCACCACTGCCCTCACCCACCCCTCTTTTGGGGGGGAAGCCCCAGCTGCAGGAGTCGCGGGACCCTGACCCTAAACCTATACCCCCTTTCTTCCCCCCTCACTTCCCTCCCCACACCCCCGACACGGACACGGACACGGACGCGGAGGGAGAGGCTCACCCGTGGGCCCGGCCCGAGGCGGCGGCGGCGGCGGGGGGCGGGGGCACGGCGGGGGGGGGGGCGCGCGCGGCGCCGCTCGTAGCTTTTCAAAAGTCGGGACCCGGACGCGGCCCCCCCGCCCCGCCCCCCGCGCAGCCCCGCCCCCTCGCGTAACCGCGTCCCGCCCTTCGCGTCACCACGCAGCCCCGCCCCTCGCGTCTCCGCCGCAAGATGGCGGCCGCCACGCCCCATTGCGCCTGCGCAACCGCGCCTCACGTCGGGCACGCCCTAACCGTCCTCGAGGGGCGGCATGGCCGACGTGGCTCCTTGCCGCCTGTTTGTGAGAGACCACCAACAAGGCCTCGGCAACTCCACGCTGGCCTCAGTGCCTCGTGCCCCTTCGGAAGCGGGGGGCACGTGTGGGCTGCATTTCACACTGTTATGCTCAGGGAGCACCTTTTCTGTCTGTGCGTTCACTGTATGGCCAGGTTGGGGAAGGCCCGACGCCTCTCGGGTCATTGACTGGGGGCTAGCCGCGTCGCGGGGCCGCAGGGTCGGCACCCAGCTGTGCCCCCGGCACTGTCCCGTAGAAGTCCAGAATCAAGGACTAGCAGCCTTCAATGAGGGGTCGATCCAGGCTAGGAAGGCCAAGATCTTGCCACAAGTGGTGCAATTAAAAAGGTGGCGTTATTGAGCCACCTCACGAGAAGCACCCAGGCTAACAGGCCTCCGTTTCCTCTGCCCAGGGTGGACGGACCCAGGACCACCTTCTGCATTAACAGTGCGAGCCAATTAAGATGGATTTGTGAAAATTGACCTGTAATGCACCAAAAGGGGCAAGAGAAGCAGACTGGGCTGTTTGTACCAAGATGGGGTTGCCGCCAGATGTGACGGCAGAAGATGATCAGACAGCTCTTCGCTTGCGCGGGATGAATGCCCAACGTTGATGTTTGTCCCTGGGTTAATCTCCGGGGAGAAAGGATGAAGTGAACAAGGAGCAAACAGGGAGGAAGATGCTCACCACAACATGGCTGCTCTCTGGGATGACTTGACTACGCATGGCCAAGCCTGCTTCTTGTTGCTATGACTTGACGCAGGCATCAGCTTGACCGGTCATACCATTTCACCACGAGGGACTATGCTTTTAGGTTACGTTTTACTCAGTGTAGCAAGACAGGCAGCAAAAGCAAACGAACGAGGGGCATAACGAGAGCAGGCAGCAAAAGCAAATGAACACGGGTTGAACAAGGCGCATAAGGTGAGAGATGTGGCCCTGTTTCTTTTGGCTTGAATGTTACACTGTGGAGTGCTGAATAGCTTTACTGTTCTGCCAAGGGTGCCCAGAGCTAAAAATAAAAGCTATTTGCAGTCGCTAAATCAAAATAGACCTGCTGCTTTTGCACGAGCAAACAACATTTTAAAGAGACCTCAACTGCTGTTTTAAACTTGATGGTTTCAAGTTTAAACCAGCTCCTTTAAACTCTCCTGGAAAAACAGAGGGAGAAGTCAATGTTTCCCCCCTACCACTGCAAACTTTCGCTGCTTCAACCCTCCCTGACATAAGGGCCAGTGCTACTCAACTCTTTCATTGGCTAGACACACATGAACTTGCAGTTTTAATTAATGAGCAGTCTGTGCACCAAAGATGTATGTGTTTTAAAACAGGATTATTAGCAAGTAAAAATAAAATAGCAGCTTGGTTTGACACTGTGTATTGCCTTAACTGGAGTGTGTTACTACCAGCAGGTTCAGAGTTGCATCATATGTACAGTTTCCCCTTGCAGTTTTGGCACTGTCCAGCCCAGAAGCAAAGGGTCTGCTTCCTTTCTTCTCCTTCTGCTAGTCCTCATCCCTCTAGTTTGGTGACTGTCACTCCTGTTTCTTTTATACCCCCTTCTTCTTGCCTCACCTCTGTCTCCTCCTCCCCCTCATTTGGTACAGAGCAGTGCAGAAAGTTTTTGACTATTTAAAAAACAAAACTAATGTGAAAACACCCATGCTGAAGTTAATCAGGTTTCCAAGGTGCAATGCGTAGCAGACTTTTGGTATGCAATCGGTAATTGTAAAAGGATGGGCAGCCTTTAATTTTCAAAATGCCTCTGTAATTTAGCTTCGCAAATTTGCCAGAATTGCCTTGAAGGCAAAGCAGAAGGTTTCTGCAAAGATTGAAGAAAACTGTCACACTGTTCTTGAATTACAGGTCATTAAAAATTACCTTGTTCTGAACTTGACTTTTGTCTAATATTTTTCTCTCTCTCTGATTCAGCTTATTAAAAACTAATGCATTGGCTTCATGTGAAGAAAATGGATTATAATTAAGCAAAGCTAACAGGTTTTGTTATGGATTGTTTGGGGTTCAGTTCTGCCCCTACGGCATCACTGTCATCAGCTGAAGTAAGACAAAACTGAATAGCCAATTCATCACTACATCTGAGCTAGCAGAGACTAGTGTTATCTTTGCAGGTTAAGGGATTTTCCAATTCCTGTCCTTGAAGAGTGTGCCCCTTGTGTGAGTTAATGTAAACATTTACTAATTTCAAAATATTGTGGTGCAGTGCGATTGTTACTGAGCATGAAGGCTCCCTGGATACTTTGCAACCATTCAGGATGCAGGCAGCCATCCTAATCTTGGAAAGTGCTTATTCAAAATGTTCTGCAACAATGTATAGTTAATGAAATGTAGCATTAAAGTTTCTCTTTTAATTACAAGGGGAATCACTGTGAGCCTTTTAAATAAGCCAGTAACTTTCAGCCAGGGGGCCACCAGATCTTTTTGAAAGGTGCACAAGGTGCCACACAATAATAGTACTGTTAGGTGTGAAAACACCTAAACACTGTTCACAAGATGCACCCTGTTTGAAAGCTGTGGGCTTTCTTTGCAGTAGAATTGCTCTATTATTTTCCATCATCAAAACACAAGTGAAAGCTAAGAGCCGGTATTCTTACAAGGCGTACCTGAAGTCTAAGAAGATTGAGAAACACTGAGAGACTGCAGTTGTAAATCACATGCACCTGTTGTCCTAGCGCCAGGGATAATTCTGTCCAGACTCCTTTCATCTAATGTAAATTGTGCCCTCATTGTACAGTTCATCTGGCCAAACCAGTTCAAGTGCCAATAAAACCCAAGCAATTCAGGATGCAGATAGAAGCCAGTGGAAATGTAACACATTTGCCATGAGCTGCGTTGTAGTGTTATAAAGCTGAATTCAAAGATCTGTTAAATAAGAAACTGAGTTTTATTAAGGCTCAATCACCTATAATTAGGTATGTTCACAGTCACTGATCGTGCAAGCATTTACTTAAATGCTTAATCTGGGCATATTGGAGTAGTCCCAGTTAAATCAAGGCGATGACTTACACGCTTCAAACTCAGGACGTACATAAGTGCATTTGTGCTTTATCCTGAGCAGGGTTCTGTGTTGAATAGGTCTGCGTATTCAGAGCATGGTGACAAGTGAGTTAAAGGAGAGATCGGATGCCAACTTGGTTTCATCCATAAACAACAAACTTTTCACTATATTAGCAATTCTTACAGACTTATCTAGCATCACGTGTGATTTGCTTTTCCAACAAACATGCAAGGAATACTATATGGCAGGTTTCCTGAAGTTGGTTTGTTAGTCTGAAGTAAAGAATAACATGTTTGCTTAGTGAACCTGGCCGGCTCTAGTATGTTCTTGCAGGCTGACATCTTGTCCCAAAGGCCAGTGCTAGCTGCCAGACTGTGCTGGGGAGTTTCTCAGCAGCAGACCATCTGGTGCAATTCTGTGCTTGCCATGCCATCCTATGCATGGGAAAGAGGGCTCCAGGCTGCGGATCAGTCCTCCTCAGGCCAGCACAGCAGCAGGGAACAATCCCTTACAGAGCTATTACCCGAGTCCTCTTCTTGCTGATGGCTTATCCTCTTAGAACAGGGTGCAATATTTGCCCTCTTCCTGCCCCCTCCAGAAGCATCAGAAATTTTGATGAAGATACCAACTTCCTTAATTTAGGTAGGTCCCATGTATACTCTACTGTTCTGCTGGATGATGGAGGTGTCTTCTGTGCCGTGCATGGGTTTTCCATAGCACTCCAGATGCTAGCTAGACATTTAATAAGACATTCAAGAGAGAAGGCCATGGCCCTCAGGAGCTTGCAATCTACCCTAAGGAACTGAACGTTTCCCAGATATGCCCTGCAACAAAAAGATTACCTACAACCAGTCCCCTTGCCCTTGTGAGCACCCAGAAATACAAATAAGATTCCTTCTTTGCTTCCAAGATGGCTGAATGAGAGCGTTGGCATTCCAGTCTGTTTCTTCATGGGTGGGCAAGTGGGTATTAACCTCTCTACTACAGCAAACCTCTTAGAGAGCAGAGCCAGTTTACCTGAGGCCACAGAGACCCTACAAGTAGTCCTGCAAATCTAACTTGATCCAAATCCATTAAAAATACCATCCAAAAATAATTGAATGGTTGTCCTTGTGGAGTTAGTGTTTGCTTATAGTTTGGTAGAAGATGGGATAGATTTGCACTTTTATACACTAACTCAATCAGAGATCAACATAAGCTTTCTTAAGCAGGGGGCTTACTTCATCAGATGGAAAGAACTGCAGGAAGGCAATGATGATAAAAGCTAGGGAACTGGGGAGGAAAGAGGATAGGACAGTGCTGGAAGGCAAGGTAGGTAGGAGAGAGGAAAAACAAAACCGCTAACCCCTGGAGGGACATGGGTTTTATAAAAGCTAATCCAGGTAACACAATAAGAACCCATAGTCTCTGTTTGACCGTAAGTAACACAACCCAGCCTGTGGGGTATTTCTTGTTCCACAGTTTCTTGTTCAAGTTAATTTTTAAACTTTTTTTGTCTAAAAACAGGCACTCTGAGGTCAGCAATGGAAGGTCCAGGGAGGTCACGGTGTTTTGTCACCATTTAGTCCATCTTTTTGATACTGATGTCACATTGGTGTTCATTTATTCCTACAAAGTAGGGATTGTCCCATATGTCCAATCTAGACAGCATGGGGGTACTGTAAGCGTGTGTACACTACCTGACATTGATAGAGGTGCAGGTAAATGAACCTCAAATGTTATAATCCATGTTATTTGATCCAGTGATATTGTGGTCTGTGGTGATAAGGGGGCACAGCTAGCACCTGGTCAGGTGCCTTGGTGAGAATAGGAGTTAGGCAGTCTGTTGTTGGAAAGATGTTGCTTGAGGTTGGGGAAGCCAGGACAGGTTTGTCTTTCATGGCTACTTTATCAGTTTTCAGGAAGAGTTGGAGGTCATTAATGATGCATCTCAGGTGTTCAAGCTGGGAGTGTAGGCTACAACCAAAGGGAATCTGTCCTTGTGTCAGGGTTGGTATTGTGGTAGGATGAATCAAGGTTTGAGTCTGTTTTAGGGTTGTGTTGTAATTGTAGGAACCTCTGCTTCAGATCCTTAAGGTGCGCATGCTGGTCTGAGGGATCAGAGCAGATACAGTTTTAACACTGGGCTTAGCTGAGAACCATGGATCTAACAGTCCATTTAGGAAGAGAGCTACTGATGTAGGGGCAGCTACAGCAGTTGGTTCGTTTCCAACACAGTGTGATGGCAATATGGGTATTGGAAACTTTCGTGGTGGTGTCCAAAAAATAAGCTTGCTAGGAAGAGTTTTCCAGAGTCAGTTTGACAGAAGGGTGAAAGTTACTAAAGCCCTGGTGGAATTTCTCCAGAGATTCCTTCCCATGTGTCCCTATAGCTTATATAGTTTACTGTACAAAGGTCTGTACTAGACAACAGTTTCTCCCTGTATTAAGAAAAAAAAACAACTTTGTGGTACCTGTTGGCAAACGCTAGCTTTTTAAATGACAGAAATCATACATATATTCTCTACTCATAACCAGATTTAAGTTTTTTACCCTTCTTGTGCCTGGCCACCCACTTGTGCCTCTGCAAACTGAACAGAATACTACCCAGTTGGTATAATGCACACCAAGTTATACCTATTCTGTCCTCACTTACAGGTGTAAGTGACTAGAAAAAATAGCCAAACAGTGAAGAATCAAGCCCTGTTTCATCTTAACCTGCCCTTTTTTCCAACAAGGAATATGAACAGACCTGAAACAATCCAGCCTTAACATTGCAACCATTTTCAAACAAAAAATTTACAAGTAGCTCTTTACACTAATTTCAAATGCAAATTGAATATTTCTAAAGAGGGATGCAGTAAAATATTAAAACAGAGGAAATATTACTTTAGCCACTGAATGTTGAATAATTGCCCTCTGCAGAGGAAGCGACATATTCAGTATATAACTGATCAACATTTTTTCAGTTTGGAGAGGTAAATGAGATGGGATGTGAAAGAAGTAGTAAAGACAGGCAAGTCTGAGAAGCTCATTGCAGAGAGCATAGTCCCAAAGTATCATTCAGTCAGAAAAGAGGATGTTCAGTGTGATCTGAAATCAAAATGCCTCCGGAATCTGAAGTAGTTTGAATTGATGAAGTGGCTGCAATGAAAGTAGCTGACCTAAATATCTGTGTGTATTATACATTTTTATTATTGTCAACTATCAAACTCATCTGGGATTTTTCTGCAGATTGGGAAAATAGATTCAGTATTTATTTTAAGTGAAACTAAACTGAAGTTTTAATACTAATTTATATTGAATTAACAGTTAGTAAGGATTACCATATCAATGGGCATAGTGTCTCCAAAATAATTAGCTGATTCTATCAGCTCTATCCTATGCTATATGCAGCACAACTAAGTGGTGATCAATTAATCAGTTGCTTTCCGGTATGTCTATGCATCTTGAATGTAAAGAAACTTGTGAGCATTCATAAGTTTGTTATAATCAAAGACTTAATCTTATCAACTCTTGTATAAATACAAAATTAAAAGTATTTCCAATAGGGACCTCACTTACATTAAGTTTAACAGTATTATTTTGAAATCCTTCTTTGTCCATATAAGTATTAACAAATAAGAACCTTTTACTGAATGGCAATCCGCCAGTTCTACTATGTAATCTTCTCTAGGGACTGCACTAAAGGAAAATGTATGTTGAGATTACTACAGTCTCATTTGTCCAGCTTTTTAGCCTTATGGTAAATCTTACTTTCCTGTCAGCTGATTTCAGTGAACCAGATTTTTAAGCTTTAAATATTTTTCATTAGTTTGCTTTGTTGTCAGAATATTGGTATCTAATGACCAACAGGTAGCCTGCAGTAGTTTTAATGAAGAACCATTTCTGGATTTGTAGGAACTGTCAGATTAAATATTTAAGATGCTTCACCTGCAAAATTCAATAGCCTGTTTCCCTTAAAATAGGCTAGTCTTGGTAGCGACTCAATGTTGAAGTTCCTTCCTTCATGATTTCAGCTGTGTTCTTAATAGCATAGGATTCCTTCTTTGAACTTCTGACCTTCCTTTCTTACTCACTTTGACTGCTTTATGATCATTGATTTGAAGTCAGAAAGTGCACAGATTGATTTTCTTCTAATTTTGGAATTCAGCAAAATTTTGAAGGAAGATGTTACTCCGGTGTTGGCTGAAGATAGCACACTTCTTGGTTCATTTCCAGGCATTGTTACTGGTTTATAAAGTCTTGTATAAAATTTGATTCCCAGTTATTTGAGAAATAACAGCCATTTTCCTTGCTCTGCTACAGAAATCCAGGTTTATTTGAATTCCTAACCTAAAAGTCCCTAGAACTCCTCGGCACAGGAATTCCTCTCACTCCCAGTGAAGGGACGTAGAAGACGAGATACAATATCTCCATTGGTCTGCAATGACATGGTGCAAATCTGTTTATAGAGGGATTTTTTGCTTGGAACAGACTTCCATTTCACTTCCTGTGTATGAGCTGTTCCAGGCAGTGCCCATATATATGTGTATGTGCAGCACCTAACACAACAGGATCAATATTCTGTCACGAATCTCTGGGGGCTTCTCTAATATCAATAGTTAGAGCAATCATCTTTCCAATTGAGTCAGTTTATAAAATGAATACAAATATACTAAGAGGGCTATATAACCTTTGCATTAGCTAACTATGCATTGCTTTGCTGCTTACCTTTTATATATGCATTTTGAGATGCTCGTTATGAAGCATTTTTTAAGCTGAAAAAAATTCTGAAAATAGTATCAGTGGGTAGTTTTGAGACTGTAACAAGAGATATAGTTTTTTTAAAGATAGATAATCTTATTTTTATCTAATAAATTAAAACAACTTTGGTTTTGTCTTCCTTTCCCTTGGGTTCTCTCTCCCTGTACATGTTTTTCCGCACTGGAAAAAGAATTATGAAAGATTTATTTTTTATTATGAAAATAGCAACAAGACAATGGTTCCAACAATTGTTCTCTTTTGTATTAACATTACAGAACTCAGCTACATGCATCTGCAGTGAAACATCCCTTTGAATATCATTTCCATCACTGACTCTTTTACTAAAGTGTCCATACACCAAGATTCCCAATGCCCAGAACTTTGTAATTGTTTGTTTGCTGGCCGTGGAAGCTTTTGGCAGCTTTCTGACTTGTTAAATAATTACAATCTCACTTACACATGTGCAGGTTCAAATAGCTAAAACAATAGGTTGATCACTGTTTTCAGAATAAGACTTTTCTGTTCTAGTTTGAGCAATAACTACGATGTTCTACAAAATTACTTTTCACTGGCAGAAAACTATTTTCATCTCACCAGACTACATGTTCATCTGGCTAGACAGTGCATCATTGCATGCTTAGATGCCTTTGTTCCCCTGTGACAAATTATATTTTTTTCTAATGTATCACTGTGGACCAGCTTTAAGATTGTGGAAGGAACAATTCTTTCCTTAAATCCTGCTGCTCAAACATCTGGCAAGTCTTCTTTTTCTGAATAATAAGCCTGGTATATGGGCACAGTTCTGACCACGGCTAGTTGGACAGGGCAGTAAGGGAGCACAAGTCTCCTTACTCCTCTGTGCTGACTCCTCATCATGCAGACTGGGAAGAGCACTTTCAGAGGCTGCTATTTTCCTTTCCTGTAGAGACACCAGGTACATACAATGCAAGTGTCCATCCTGCATAGATACTGTGTTGATAGACGATTCATTAAACTACCTATAGGTGTTTTTAGAGCTTCCACATTGCTGTTCTTACACAAGTACAACAAAAGAATATTTAAAAGATGTGGCTAGGTTATAGCTTTGCTATGAACCCCAAGATAGCTGATGCACAATTACACTGGCCTAGAGGGCACTGCTTAGCAATAGGTGGACAGAGCTTTTTTCATGTAGGAGGAACTGCTGCATCTCCTTTTAAATATTCTTTGGCAGTACCTGTGTGAGAATAGTAACATGGAAACTCTGAGAGGCAGTCATTAAGGACCAGATCCTGCTTGCCTCGTGCAAACACCTCTTACTGATTTCTGTGGCCCAGTTCATGGCAGAGGCAAGCCAATTTGCACAATGCTGGGCACGCTTGAGTCAATGCTATCCATTCAAGCTTGAGTGGAAGAGCTGTGTGTCATCTACCCAAGGTCATAAGAGCAATATAGGCAGGTAGCTTCATATTTCTGCTCTTTGAATGTTAGTTGAGAACTGTGCCTTCTGCTTGCGATCAATAGTTCTCCTATCCAAGCAATCTGTCTTTAGGTCCACTTACAATTAAAGATCACACTGAATATAAAATAAATTATTGATTACTGCCTGGAAATAAGTTACCAAATCCATCTGCAAACAAAAACAGATCAATATGTCCAAGTGGACTAAATATAGTATCAGTACTTTACCAGTCTTCCATTAATCTCTGTTGATCCAATAGTTAAGGGGCTTAATATGCATCATACTATTTTTAAACCTGGTCATGGGGACAGTGAGAATAATAAGAGCATATTCAGTATGCATGCTCTAAGGGGAGAGTTTTATCCGGAGGTGAAGTTGCCACACATTTCTTCAGGGCACAATGAAATTTCTCATCATGATCAGCCTTGGAAGAATATTACACTCATTAAACACGCACACTCTTTCACATTCAGACAGGAGCCAGTTACACGGACTGAAACAGTGAATACAGCCAGACTTGACTGCAACAGAAATAACTTGGCATGTTATTTCTTTTGAAATACTCAGATGATGTTAAAACCAGACTTAATCACTAAGGAAGTACGTCCTCTTTTAATACATAATCACTATATCAATAGAATGAAACCAACACATCTGATTAAAGGAAATACGTATTTATTCATGTTGTGGAACTTGCATAGGTATAAGTCTTACATTGTTCAAATACAAGTGCACTTTAAGTTTTATATCACTGTCTTTCTGACCAGGAAAAGAATGTGGACTCTACAGTCAAGCAACAGAGAGTAATGTGAAAGGAAGAATGAGTAACTTTAAATAGTTGCATGTAAAATAACTGAATATCACAACAGCATCTCAATATTTGCAACAACTATCTTCCAAACATTAGTTATAAACTGCAAGTGGGAGCAGATATTTTAGACATAATCCTAAACAACACACATACATTTATTCAAGAAATAATTGAGTCACTAAGGAATAGAAACTATAGTACAATTAAGCTTATCATCCTTAGAAATACAAGAAGATGCAACAACAACAAAACACAATGGCATTAAACTATACAAAGGTGGAAGAGTTGAGAAGTAAAAACAGTACCTAAAGGTACTATAAGGAAATTAAAACCCTTAGGTATAACACTGAATCATAAAAATACCCACTACAGGAATGTATAACTCTGAATACAGTAAAAAAGGAAGCAGAATTCTAAAAGGGGGGAAATCACTATGGTTCAAATAAAGAGTGTTCTTTGTAGGTGTCAGCAAAATTGTAGCTAAAGGATGGCCAAGTGATATAATTTAGCTAGAACTTGCTTTTTGGATAAAAAGCTTGCCCTCATCCTACTGCCAGACAGAAGTCACCAGGCTCTGGACTGGCTGCCCTCTTGGCTGCAAGCACCTGAGCCCAAGATACAGGCTTGCTCCTTTTAGTTGTGCTTTGGTTCTTTGGTGTTAAAAGTTGCAGCTCCTCCTGCTTCTCTACTTACAAAGCTCGTTTCCCTGCTCCTGCTGCAGTCCCCGTATCATCTAACCAAGTGATTCTCAACTAGGCTGCTGTGGTACACCTGGGCTGCTATGAGAGCCTTTCAAGGGTGCCACCCAATGTTAGCACTGTTAAGTATGCAGCCATGATTTACACCATAAACCCTGGGATTTCAAATAGGAATTCACAATGTTAAAACCATTATAACCTATCTGAGCTCTTTACAACAGAAGAATCTGTTGTTTTTCTGTGGTTAAAAACTGAGTAAAAACTAAGAGTCAGCATTTTTTCAAGTGATGCATCAAGTCTAACAAGGCTGAGAACAAGTAGCCTAACACATCACCTCTAGCCCAGGCTCCTGTATTATCTAGCCTCAAACATATGTCCTGGTACCTGTACTTGCCTACCACCTACTCCAGATCCAGATCCCTAGTTCACTTTCACAACTAACCTTCTGACCAAGGCTTGTCTTCAGACTCCTAATCCTGGACCATGACCTCAGCTCTAACCATTACAGATGACCATCCCAACCCAGTCCCTAAGACTTTAAAATCCCACAAAGGGTTTACTGAAGAACCTAAGTCATAATGAGGTAAGAAGTAAAATTCTTTCCTGAGCTAGAAATTGAGAGAATTAGAAAGCAAACAACGAGCATCAGGGGCAAAAAGGTAAGTGGGGGCTATTCCAAGGTCCTTCACTGGAGCCTGTTTCGATAGATTTACTAACAACTTGCATAAGAAGATTGAAAGTGGTTGCAACATTTCCAGATACCAAAATTATTTAGGCACATCAAGACTAGTGAAAAACAGAAATTTCTGAGGGCTTGCGTTAATGAGTAGCATGATGGTAGGTAAAATTCTGAGACAAGAAATGCAATATAATACTAAAAAAATCATTTGATCTATGTGCACATCCACAGATCAGATACTGCACAAATTAGTCAGAGGACAAAGTACCATATCAGTAATCCCTCCGGTTCTGCAGACAGGAAGAATTATAGTGTTGGGGAGTTTTTAATATGATTTTCATTTAGTTCAACTGAAATGCATCCATCTTGGCAATGAATAATAGCAACCAGGCTTCAAGGGCACAGTTCCTATTATCTCTATTGAGTCCTGGCTAAAATTTTCTGTGCAAGACTAAACCTATCAGCCTAGTTTGTTATACAAAACCAGTGTCCTTCAATAGGACTCTCTCAAATAGTAGTAGTAAGGAAGTCAGAGCACCTCTGAAGTAGGGGAAGGCCTGGCACAGAAACAAACATGTTGATGCATACAAAATGCAGCTGCTTTGGAAAGTCATATAGACAGGGAAATGGCAGCTCAGCTGACACTTAATTGGTACCTGGTGCCTTACTGACTGGGGTAGGATTACTGAGGAAAACCTTTACATAAGGACAGTCTCTGAAGTAATCTGCCTTTTCCTCAACAATCTCCAGGCTTGTTTTCTTGCCATAACTGTTTTCTTAAATTGCAAAATGAAAAACTCCTGTTTACTACTGTTGTCAGCACAAGGCAAATCCTGTGTCCTTACTCTGATCAGACCAAGACTCTTAGCAAGGTCTGGAAGTTCACTGAACTGGTGATTCAGATATAGTATAACAGACTGCAACACAAACTAGCTAGACTCCCGTTCAGATTACAGCCCTACTGTCTACTGTGTTCGCTCCCCTTCTCCATCTCCTTCATTCATACCTGTGTCTCTTCCACCTTTCAGTGACTACATGCCAGCTTCAAGGAGATCTAGGAGGCTTGCATGGCATTAGTTGAGCCAATCTTGCAATCTCTCATATAAAAGCAGTAAATTCAAAATTGTTTGTCATTGAGACTTCCCTTTTTGCTTCTTAATGTCTGTGAATGTTCAGGGAGCATTAACTTTTAGGTATCCTTTGCATACCAAAGAGTGGCAAATATAGAATTCCTATTCAATCAAATCTGTGTATGTTCTTCTCCAAATTCTGTACGGAGCTGTTTCTTTGAGATCTTCCATTCACCCTTCCCCTTTCTGACTATACCCCAGCACCTTCATCTTGTACAAAATCCCTAGGGTAGAAAGACACCACAGATATATGATACATAAGGCAGGTGTAACAAATAGAAAAGGATGTGTTAAGCACATGTTCTCAGTTAGTTCTGGGGGCCCTGGCCAAGTGGGCCCTGTACTTGACTAGCAAAGAGTCTCTGGCTGGGAAGGTACCTGGAGACTGTGGAGTCACTTTCCTCTCACTTGTCCGTGCACTTTTCAGGGCAGAGCACCAGTGCATGGCATCCACCAGCTCCTTGGGGGACTGCTGGGTGCAGCCCAGGGGGCTCTGCTCAGCATGCCCCTGAGGCACACTTATTTTCACATTTTGACCCTTTGACACATGCAACACTCTCATCCTGTCTTATTTCATTAGTTGTCCCAAAAATGTAGTTGTTCCATTCATCCACTAGCCACTGTAAAAAGGGGCTACTAGTTAGCCAGGTGATCCTTGCCCATGGTAATTGGATGGACAAATAGACAGGTCGTTCTGGGGCAAGACTGAGCAATACTTGCTGCTCAACTTGAGCAACATCTTCCTTATGTAGCATTTCCATCAAAGTCCAGAGAGGTGCTGTTCCATGTGAACAAGGACCCTGCAGTCCTGTATGTGGCCATCTGGTACTGGAGATGTATTTCAAGATGGGTGAAATAGGAGATATGCTGTTGATTAGACCCATGAATCTATTAATGAATAACTTTACAGCAAGAATACAAGCTGGGGAGAATTGCAAAGCATCTATATTTTGCCTAGGAATTATAGAGTTTAGGAAAGAGTGCCTGGGGATTTGATTACAACTGTGCACAGTGCACAGCCCTGTGTGTAACTGTTCAGATGTTATCGGCAAGATTACCACTTTGTTGCCTACTGTCTTGAGGCATCCAAAGCATCCTGCCTATCTTCTTGCTAGACATGAATTTGTCTTTAATTTTAAGATTCACTGTGCTGTGTGTTTTGGCTAGAGTCCCCAGCTCCTTTCAGAGATGAAATGAATTAGCACAAGGTGAGGTCTGTAAAGTACTGGCTTGCATTATTGGCACAATAATTATAAGTGATATGCAACACATTAAACACTGAGGTGGATCAAGTCAATTACTTTGGAAGCTCATTACTTAGCAGTGACTGCAGTTTCTGTGCCATAGTTGCTTTTTAAGCATCAGTTTTGTAATGATGAGATGCGTTTGCCACAGTGAAATGCTATCAATAATGTGTATTTGTGGGCCTCAAATATAGAATGCTTTGTTTGCAATCGAAGGTAAAATGTGTAGCATGTGCCAACACCTAGTAGATTGTACTGCACTTTGATGAATTGGAAAATAATTCTCATTCACGCATTGAGCAAATATTTTCAAAACCTCTTGAGAGCTAATGTAGGCTGGGGCAGAGAATTCACAGCTAGCTCTGCAGCAGGGCTGCCATTTATACAAGAATGGAGCTGATTTCACTTTGACGAGGACTGGGATACTCCCTAACGCAGGGAGGGGCAATTACTTTGGGTGGAGGGCTGCTTACTGAGTTTTGGCAAACCATCGAGGGCTGCATGATAGGCAGCCAGAGGCAGATAAATATTAATTTTCTACATTTTTTAGAGGCCCCATGGGCTGGATAGAATGGCCTGGCAGGCTGCATCCGGCCTCCGGGCTGCATTTTGCCCACCCCTGCCCTAGGTCTTGATGGACTAACACAGTTACTATCTTCCAAGTGCTGCTGTTGCTTCTTTCACCCTGGAGCAGCTTCAGGTCCTAAACTGTTTTCTTTCTAGTGTGTTGTTGCCTGGATTTTGCAGCAGCACCTTGGGTTAGCCTGATGATCTGAGCTAACATGCTCTGAGGTTTTGGAGGCTTTACTAGACCGCTTACTCCTATTTTTTCATAAATCTACTCCCCAACAATACTGAAAGAGCATGTAGGCATGCAGAGCTAAACACAAATCTAGGCTCCGCTGTGGGACCAAGAGTGATAAAGGAAAGTGGTTATGTAATGGTTTGGTTAGTAGCACATGTTTTGACATAGACCACAGGCAGTGCCGTTCATGAAATTTAAGGATGATCCCATCTACATAGATAAATTCACGATCCCTTGCCACTTTACAAATGAGCAGGGATATTAACCTGTCTTGGCTAAGTTTAAAGGTAGGCTGCACATTCTAACGTGCTTAATTGCCTTGCATAATATCCATACAGTAATAAGCATCACCCTTCTGGTCCCCTTCTTATCTTTAGCTCCTTATCTACTTTGGAAAAAGGGTGTTTGACATACAGCCAGCTCTTGGGTTCCTCGTCAGAGCTTCTAAAGGCAGCAAGCAAGAGAGCCAGTTCTCCCTGCACTTGCACCAGTGCTCTCTCTGTGGCCTGCGAAGAGCACAGGCCCATTGTGCTGGGACCCAAGTAGCTTGCGTCTTGCAGGGCAGTTTGAAAAAGATAGTGATTTCCAAAATCTTAGGGTGGAATTGTTACCACATTTTTTAATTTCAGTGAAATTCAGGGAATTTTGGGGGAGGTTCTACCCTGGGTTTTCCTAGCCCTAGTCCCTTAAGGCAAGTTAGGGGGGTTGTGATATTGTATGATTGCCAGGCAGAAGAAAGGGCTGTTTCTATCTAAGATGGAAAGAGAGAAGCTGCTTTTTCTTCGTCTGCATGCTTTGCTGCTGAGCTTCTGCTTATAATCCTCCCCAGCCACTTCCCCCCTGCTCAGCTGCTTGCTGTAGATTTAAATGGTCAGTTCACATGTATTGTCCCAAAATGAGCTCCACAGGGCACTGAAGCCAGTTCATCGTTGGCTTGGGGAGTGGTTTACATACCTCAATCTATCCCCCTGCCAGGCAGGCAATTTCTCTGCCCCTCCAGTGGAGAGAGATGGGCCCAGGGGACCGTATTATCCCCAACCATTCTGCAGCTCTGGCTTCAGAAATTCTCATCAGAAGAGCCTGCTGATTTGTCAGAGCCAATGTAGACTCCCTGGTCATGATGGAGAAGCCAATCCTAGGAGCGATGTTTTCAGGAGGGGAAGATTCCTATTTACCCAGCGCCTGCAGGCTTCTTGTTCTCTAAACTCCCAGCTCCACTCCTCCCCATGTGTCCATGCAGGGTGGGATTGCATTTAATATTTTGTGTATTTGGAACTCATAAGGCTTTAGTTAGTAGCTATAGACCCTCAAGGCTTGTGAAATGAGGGAGAGAGAGTGCTCGTAAGTGAGACGTGACGGTAGGAGGATGTGCAAGCAGAGTGGATTGAACACAAGCTCCTACACACACAGATGTCAGAACTCAGTGGGATCCTTTTTCTCATTAGCACTGACCTGTTTATCAGAAAAGGAAACCATAGCTTCCTCAGCACAAACCCCACTCGGCTACATTTTGTTCCTTGATATAATTAAGGTGATATTACAATGGCTTCACTTGTTTCCCCCTGTACTTTCCAGTCATTTCTATAGCATTTCATAGTAGAGTCCATTAAAATCCATGATTTGTCATGGGGAGCTTCCTTTGTTATCGACTGGGTAGGATTTACTTGCATATCATACCTTCCTAGTCTTGCCACATCTTCTCTGCCACATTACCTGCTACTATGATTTTACCAAAAGCCACACAATATTTGCTGTTTTTCTTAGAGCTCCAGAGCCCTAGGATCACATTGCCTCAGCTTGAAGAATGAGAAAGTAATTTTCTGGCCCTCATGATGGAAGAGAGGATCTTGGCAATGTGAACTTTAAAGGCTCAAAAGCTGGAAGCCAACATAAAAGCACCCAACAGCTCTTATTTTCTTAAATATCAGGTAGGCCAGTCTCATGGGTGGGGTATATTGTTTAACTGTGTATTGTTAAATTAGATGATGAGATTACTGTTACAAATGTCTGTACACTTAAACTAATAAAATTTGTAAAGGTGAGCAAGCTGCATCTGTGGGTGTTGAATTTTGCACCCTGGGAAGCTGAACCTGCTGGCAACAGAATAATTAAGCTTGGGCTGCAGTTTCACAGACCTTTTCCATAAGTGATTGTGGTAATTTCCACCCTCATCTCTGCGTTCAGTGAACACTCAACAAAATATTGGTTCTGGTTCTCTCGAATACCCTTCCTGGTTTACCACTTGCTTATAAAATAACCAATTGTCCTTTGAGGAGAGAAAAAAAAAGGGGAAATTCCCCATGGTTTTTCTTCAGTAAGCCTAGGGTATAAGAACACACATTTCTGACTCTGCAAAAGCTTTTCATTGATGCCCTGAGTTATTGGCAAGGAGGTTTGCAAAGATAAATGACTCCTGCTGCATTACTGCAGCTTCCATGCTTCCTGGTGGCCTTGCTGACGTTCGGGATTCTAGGCAGCTATTGTGGCTGCCGTCTCCTCTACATTATGCAGGTCCTGAGGGGTGGCAGGAATTGCATTTTAATACAGTGAATCTGAATTTTAATTGAATTGCAGCCTGCAGCAAAATGGGAAGATGGTAAAACCAAACATTGGTGTCTCATTGTATATTTTATGTGCTGCTGTTCCCAACTAATTTTAGCTGAAGTAATTGAATGTCTTTATACCAAATGGACTGCTCTGTCTCTTTAATTTACATCTCCTTGTGAAGTGGCAAGTGTATATTTATCAGTTCAGTTCATTCCTCTGCAAATATGGCAATAATTTTGCTTTCCTTGTAGGTCATTCACAAATAGACTCATGAAGATAGTTAATATTTCAGATGACATGTTGACTCCAAATAACGTGTCCTTCTCTACCTGTATATTATTAAAGCCAGTTGCAGCACTATGATGCATTTTAGCAGACCAGTCATGCTTAAGAAGCATCATAGTCTTGCCTGCCTTATACTACTGCACCAATATTGATAGACCCAGACTACTTAAAGTTTCTATTTAAATATAATACAATCTATTAAAACAAGAAAAAATGCTCAGGGAGTCTTATCAGTGTAAACGTGCAATTTTTGTAGCACAGCCTGTGTCTAGAAGGAGCATAGTCCTTCAAGAAGATTTTATATATACATATAAGCACAACACTAGCAGAGACCTTAGCTCGCAGCTTTTACCTGTTAGAGCTCTCCAGAAGACTGGTCCTGCTTTGAGGGGGGGATTGGACTAGATAACCTCTTGAGGTCCCATACCAACCCTAACTTGCTATGTTTTTACATCCCATGCAACCAAAAGCCAGCTTTAAAACAGTGAATTAGCCCCAGAAATAAAGTTCCCCTACAGAGGAGAGCTAAAAGCATGGTGCTAGTTCTCCTCTGGGAACCTGCAGCATGTTCTGCAGCTCCATGCTGTGGGGTAAGAACCAGAACAACTGGATGTCCTAGTCCTGTGGAGCTGAGTAAGAAGACATGGTACCTTCCAGGGCTTTTTCATGGCTCCCATGTCTGTACCACATTTATTCCCACCCTTACCTGTGATGAGGGGCAGTGTATGCCTCCACTGGATCTGGGACATACGGACCCAAAGACAGAGGACCCCTCTCAGGATGGCTCTGACCACCCCCACCCATCCAGATATCATTAGTCAGGCATAAGATGTCATCATAATCTCTTAAAGAGAAGAAGATGCTTCAAAAAGAATAAGTGCTGATGTCCTGTTGGTTTGCCTTTTGATTTACAGGACACTAGTCAAACCCTTTGAAACCAAGAAGGCTAGACATTTACCTTTTTTTAAGAAAAATGAAAGCTGAATTTCTTACATAAACCCATTACTCCAGGAGCTGGGGCTGTAAGAAACATGTCGGCTATTGAAAGAATTGGCTCCATCTATCCAAAGACGCTCTTGGATGGGCATGGAGCTAGAGGGCTGGTCCCATGTGCACTCAGAGAGGACATCGGAGAACCTTTGTGAAGTGAGATTTCCACGCTGTGAGTCCCCTTCTGTAATACCAATGGAAATGCAGGCACAGTAAGAGGTGGGAGGGGCAGAATCAGGCCCCAAAGGCTGTCTCCCTATGCTGCACAGCTCCTTAGAAAGAAATAAAGGTCCCTTTTCCTTTTGCACAGCTCAGAGGCTGCTGCTCTATCCTATTATTTCAGAGCAGGAGCTAAGAACCCATAGTGTGGTATCAAGACCCCACTTTGGACACTGCAGGTATCTGTACCAAAGAACATCATCCATGCCCAGGAGAGTTCATGGTCTACAGCAGGAAACAAGTGAATGCCACCTACAGCCAAGGGAGAGGGAGGGTGAGATTTTTAAAAGGCAAAGAAGGCTTTTCTTCAGGGCAGCAGATTTCTCTGTCTCTCCCCCCCTAATCAAAACCTTGTAGCTCTCACCCTGCATATTATTTACAGACCTTCATCTCTGTCTTTCCTCTCCCACCCTTTCACAGTACATTCAGCCTCTTCCCCTACACCACAAAGTGACAAACAACATCTGCCTTGGGTCGTGGCTACTGGCAAGTCGAAAATGCTGCTATTAGCGAAGGCAGCCACCACCCTTCTACAAGCCAGGGCAGTATCCTGGGAACTAAGTAATACTGTGCAATCCCAAACAGGTGAGCCTCTCTGTGATGGCTGTTAACATATTGGATCCAGGTCTGCCTAAGTCTTTCTGTTATTGCCTTTGGTTTGCGTTTCTTTCTGTGGGGATAAAAGCTAGATGGCAGCAATCTCCGCAGTGACTGGTTATGTTCTCCATTCCCAGCATTTCTGTTACTGAGGCACCCAAAGGGTAAATGTGGCCTGGGTGCCTGGTCCTCTCCTGTATCCTGGCTGGACACAGCAGGAGCAAATTCTGCAGCAGTCTGCCACATGCATGCTCCCAGGCACCACATACAACTTGTTAAGGGAGAAACCAGCAGTCTGCAGGGGGTTCTACCTCTTGTAGAGCTGCCATTTAATTGAGAGCCTGTTAATTGGGACCCTGACTCTAAGTGCTATAACAACAGCACATGTTGTCCTCTGTTAATAAGGCCTGGGAGATGGAGCAATAGTTTGTGCATGACTTAATTTTCACTTCAAGCACAGCTGTTTTCAGGAAATATCCCTAATAAAATGAAAATAAAAAGGTGGGGGTGCAGAATGGAAAAGGGACATGTTTTAGTTTGAACTCCAGGAAAAGCGAGCAAACTTAAAGCAAAATTTGTTCACAGAATCACATCAGATGTTGTAGAAACAATATCTGACACTTCCCCACTAGTAGCTTAGCTCCCATGTACAACAGAATAAACAAGCCTTGTCGATTGGCACATTTAAATTGCTTCTATCCTTTTCTTTTAAAGGGCATGAGTCCCTGTGCCTGGAGGGACATCTCTAGCACCTTGCAGAGGGGGGAAAGACATGGAAATGATTCTGGCGGAGGGAAAAGTTGTGTGAGAGGGGGCAAAGTCTCCCTTAACCCTATGCAGAAGGAGAGAGTGGACTGCAGAAAGCAAGAGGGGAAATCCCCATTGAAATGAATGGCAAAATGAGTGACTTGGATGGGGCCAGGAGTTCACTCACAGCCATTCTAGGAGAGGACAGGTGACATGGCTGTCATGACTCAAGAAAGGAGAAAGGAAGTGAACAGAGCTGTAGGAAAGGGAAAGGAGAAGACCGGAATGCCAGAGGAAACTGGAAACATAAGGGGGAGACAGGGAGAGGAAGCAGGAGACACTGACCCCAGGCGGAGGTGAAATGAATGACCAGGAGATGTTGCTGGGCTCAGCATGTCCCAAATACTTGTGTCCACCCCATGCGCCCACCCAGTGCACGCAGTGCACTGCTCCTCTGCTTTCGGTGTCTGCCTCCACATGGCCCCAGCTCACTTGCCCCCAGCTAATGCTTTCCTGGGATGCAGCTGCTGAAACAGTGTTTGACTTCTAGAGATCCTGCTAGACTGCAGTCTGCCCAGAAAGAAGTCTGTGTATTCATGCTGCACCAGCCAGCAAGGGATTGCAGTTAGATCCCAGGCACATTTAGAGTTATAAAAATCACCAGACACCTCTGGGATGGAGCAGGAAGGTATGAATACAGTTTCCTTTGGAGTGGGTTTGCTAGAGAACATACTAAGCCCAAGTGAAATTGGGCTACTTTCTTCAATGGCTGAAACCAGACTTCTACCCACTACAGTAATGCAGCCAATTGATTTTAGTTCACTACACTTAATTTCCACTGTTATGGTTAATTTTCTTCTCCTGGGATTTTTAAGTTCTGAAAAGACTTTGGAAGACATTTGAAAAGCCAGAGTAGGTCTCATAATGGACTACTCTTCATGGAAGTTTTTAGTGGAAGCTGACATAGGTAGGGATAGTACTAGTCCATAACAAAATTAGGGACCATAGGCTTTTGACCTCCCCTTGGCTGCCAAAAGGTCCAGCAGAATAATGTTGCAGCTATGATGGGCCAGGAAATTGATGAGGGGGAACCTGGCTTTTGTGTGGAGATAGACAGCTGTGCCTGTTTGAATTCTGCGATTGTAATGTGGGCTGGCAGATTCTCACCTTCTCATCAGTTTCTAGCTCCTCAGTCAGTTGATATGCAGCTGATTGGAAAGACAGTGGCTGTTTTACAATTACCCAGCGTGCATAAAATAGACTGAATGAAAAAGATAGACATGCAGAACTTTATAAATGATACCGTTGTTTATCAATTTCTATTTCATGCAACAAGTGCTGAAGCTCACAGCACAGACATCAATCAACCCAGACACGAATGCAAAGGCATTTCATTAATATGTTATATGGTTCCTTTCCTCCTCAAAGGCTTCATGCACCATATACCACTGTATACACCATCAACCCTGCAGAGCACTGAGCATCCTTGACTTCCACCCATGTCAGCAGGAGTCACAGCGTCCAGCACCTCATGCAGATTCCCTATATATGGGGGAGTCTACACAAGATGCTGACTAGGCAGCTCTGGCCAAGGAGACCTGTGCAGCCCTGTGCTCTGGATAGGTAAGCAATGCATGGCTCAGCGGAGGACACTGGCAGAGTCCTTCTGCTACGAGTTGTTGAAGCTGCCTTTCCACACTTGCACAGACAAGCAGTCCTGTAACGCAGACTTAGAAAGGCATCTGAAGAATAACACACCACTAGCATTTGACAGTCGCTGACCTTCATTAGGAGAATGCTCCTGTCACCAGAAGCAAGCATTTCAGCCCACGCCAAGTGACAGTGGGAGACGCAATAGACCATGATGGGACATGTGTTTGCCCCTCTACACTCTCATCTTTCACTGGTCTTTGATCCTCACCTTTGTCAAGCCACTCTCCTTTCATCTACACTGGGAGGAGATGACTCTTAATGTCTGACGAGCAGAAGTGTGCCAGGCATTTATTTATTTTTTCTGTCCCAAGAGCCTGTTTTTTTACATCTAACAACTTTATGCAAACTATTACATGTGCATCTAGGAGCACTGCTTGGTTCTGTTATTTCACAGCTTCAGCCACCCCTTCATATTACTCTTAGACCATGTAACCACTTGCAAAGTGCAAGAGAAACAGCTGACCTTAACATTCTTGGAAGCCAGCCATTATCCTTGCTGTGTGAAATCTGGGTCCTGCTGACAAGCATCCTGTCAAATCTCTGTTGCTAGGCAGCAATTATACTTCAAGCAAAGAAACTTGCAGATCAAAGATTCCTGCCCCTTGCTGTGTTTTGCCAGTCTTGGGTTTGTTCAGCCAAAAAAAGCACTCACACAAAATGGTCTCACTACCTTTGCATCAGTAAAGAGGAAATAGAAAGAGCCATTCCCTTGCAATTCCATGAATTTCTTTGTTAAGGACAAGAAGCAGACCCGGTGAGAGACGGGCAGGGACCAGAAATAATCTGTAGGACCAAAAATGCAACAGGCGAAGCAAGAACATTCCTGAAAAGAGATGCTCATGTTGCAAGGGATACAGGAAACCTGGGGCGCTGTGACAGTTTCTGGAGGCTGTCACACAAGTTGCTCACTCAGACACAGGCGCAAGGGTCCAAACCCTACTTTGAAATAAAGTACAAGGACAGAGAGATGTGCACACAGGAAATGCAGCCGTGCTTCATATCTGACCAAAGTATGCATGTTACCTACTTTGCCCCAGATACAAGAGGGACCACTTCCTACTGCCCTGACCTCATGTGACATGAGGCAGTCGCAGAATGACTCATCCTGCACAAGCTTAGCACAGGCCGTTTCCACCAACGTGCGACTTTCACCAGGGCTGCCCACCAGTCACAAGACTTTTACAGTTGCTTTTCTCCCTTTCGGGTGCTCGCCTCTGATGTATTTATAGATAGCTCTAGCCATCACACCTGCCTCCAGCCTGGTTCTTGTAGGCCAGTGTTTCTCAACCCATGGGTCCCGACCCAGAAGTGGGTCACAAGAATATATGAAAGTGTTGTGAATAAACTTTAAAAATTGATTCTCCTTTAATGAAAAACATGAGAAACTGTGGCTTTTCCTTTGCAGGCTGGCAGAGTTGCAGCCTGCAAGGGGCTGCTTGGGGCCGGCCTCCTGTGCCCCACACACTGGGGGATTTGGGGGCAGAGGGCAGTGGGTCGTGAGTGAGGGGCACTGGATCAGGACTGGCCATTGATGTTTACAAATGGGTCCTGGCACAAAAAAGGTTGAAAACCACTGTTGTAGACTTAGCCAGCCAAGCTCTCTCAGGACAGGCTCCACATTCCCCTTCACCCATCTCTGTGCCCGGTGCCTGCCACTGCTTTCTTTAAGTCTGTTTGGAGGTGCAAAATGCAAGAACCACTCTGATGGGGGGGGGAAAGAGACCAACTGGGGGCTTCTTGTTTCGGAACCTCAGAGCAGGCTGATCTGAAGAGATGCAACCAGCCAGCTCTGGTCAGATGCAGAGAACCAAAGACGAGAGTCTATATATGACCCTGCAGCCATCTGTCTGCAGCCTGTTTGCTGTACGTGCTGCTGAGAGCAGTTCTGTGGCACAGCTGAGCCCTGGTCTTCTGAGCAGAGTACTGTACTGATATACTGTGCTGCTCTCAGGACTGCTTTGCAATGCTCTTCACTCCACTTCTCTTTGAGGAGGAAGGTGAGGGAGAGAGAGAGAAACAGAAGCTGCTTCTATAGTGGTAAATGCAGCTCAAGGGTCAGGCTACCCCTCAAAATCAGAACGGCGCTAACAACAGGCTGCACATCCAGCTCCCACCAAGAGACACAGCTGAATGCTATTGCCTTAGCATGCCGGGGACTGGAAGGGCTTGGCTTTATCGCTGGCACTGTGGGACACAGCCTACAATAAAGCAAACTCAACCTTTAGCACAACAAAACTACCCTGGGAAGATGGGTGCCAAGTTCAGACTCCTCCACTTCCAGGGTCCCATTGTTTGTAATACATCAAGAGAACAGCACACAAAAACTGCCGTTTTCCATTCTTCTGCAGGCTTAAATTGGAAGTCATTTAAGTGTCCATGTAACGTTGTAGACTATAATTGTATTTACAGGCTTGAATGGACCTCTGGCCAGCTATGCCTGTTATTTCAGCATTTTGTGCTCATGCAGGGGTGTGAAGTTACTGACTCTGCTCTAGAAGAAGCAAAGCTATTGTTCCGCTCTCAAGTACAGCCTTTTAGAGGCTCTGACACTAAGCAGTGGTTTCTGCCTTCATGTCCCTCTGCCGCTACAAGAAATGGTGTGAAAGAATGAGAAACCGACACAGAGATCCCCTCCTCCTTGTGCTTCAGGGCTGGTCTGTCTACCAATAATCTCACTACATTTGCTACATTTCTTTTAATTCACATCCTGGAGTGTTTCAGTATAAGCCTGTGGGTAGATGCTCTTTTGTTAACTTATACCTTAAGTAAAACTCATAGAAATAAACTCATATGCCAAGCAGGCTGGCAGCTCTCAAGGATTCAACAATAATAATGTACAATGGACTTAATTGAAGGACTTTTTTAAGATCTCCTGGATACTGAAAACAATCACAATCTTGAACATCTAGTTGAAGCTAATATTCAAGACCCGGCACAGTGTGCATTGGGGCTAGGATTCCTTGCCAAGGATATGTTTTCACATAGCATCCCCTGTTAATTAGGTGTGGTATCATCTCTACTTGGCAAGAAGAATCCACCCCTCCTGGTGAATGATGGCTTGGCCTCAGTTATTCACTCCTTCATCACCTCTCTTTCATGACCCAGCTGGACATGAAAATGTTCAGCATTTAGGAACTGGCACAGAACATCTCTGCACAGAAATACAGTCCATAGCAAACCCATCTACCCCATACATTGGCTCTCCATAGTATATCAAGTCGAGTTTGAGGTTTTAGTTGTTGCCTTCAAAGCAGTCCGTGGCTTGGACCCAGGACAACTAAAAGAACTCCTAAAGATCCAGGGTAAAGATTATGGTCCACTGGTACCAATGGGCTTTCCATAACAAGGGCAGAGCTCACCTGTGCAGGAGATGTAGATTTCTGGGGGGAAGTCCAAGACAGAGGACTAAGGGCCATCCGACAGCTTCCGCCCCCACCTTTCTTTCAATTGCAAGACACACATCTTGGACCTGCATCTTTAGCATGAGTGCAGAAAAAGTTTACTTAGTTCATAAAAATAACTGAAAAAACAAGATGCTTCATTGCACACACATCTCCCCTGGGGGTAGAGAGAGGGAGAACAATGTATGACAGGTGTCTGTTAGTGTCTGTTCGATAGTGGAGGAAACCAGGCTCCCATATAGATCAAAATGTAAAGTTAGGCCCTTAGATCTGTATTTAGGATCCTAGATAAAAGCTTTCAGAAGTGCTGAGTCCCTGCAGCTCTATTTCCACATGCAGCTTAGTTACAAAGTGTCTGTGACTGTCCCTCCCCTTGAAAAATTTGGTCCCCATAAGTGGTTTCCCATTCCTAATGTGGGGAATTAGGAAGTGGCCTTCATAGCCCAGCCAAAGTTAGGAAAACTGTCTGCACAGCTTCCAACCTCAAGGCACTTCTAAAGCCAGCCTAATGTATGTATTCAAACAATGCTTTTTGATTTGAATAAATTACAGAGAAACAGAATTAAAAAGAAATACTGGATTTTTTCCTACTTCACAAAGATCCTAATTCTTCCCAGCATTTTGAGCCCTCTTTAGCAAAATATTTGAACATGTGCCTAATTCCAAATGACTTCAGTGAGATTTGACCACAGGCTTGAAATGCCATTAATTGTTTCAGAACTGAGGCTTAAAAGTCTTCCCAACTAGTGTCTCTTGCCCCTTTGAAAGGGTTCCTCCCAGCCTTTAAGTGCATTGCTTCCTGATCAGAGGTGATTCAGATCTTAGTTTACTTCCCCTTGGCTGCCCAAAGCAGGGCATCTTTTCAACAATCCTATAAAGAGAAATTCAACAAAATAATAACTACTCTATTTTTTGATACATCGGCACTTTCTTTGCTCCCTTTGAGAGTCAATTAAAAAGCCCTACTCCCCACTCTGTTGCATATGTGTGTGCATTCCCCAATGTATTCAGTTATTGCTTACATGTTGTTTTATACAGTATTTCTGTTTTGGTAGGTTTTTCATATTATGTAGCCAGCCAGGAAAGGCTTTACCTTTGTAATGGCAAAGGCCTTAGCTCTACAAATGCTCCTTTTTGGGGTTCAAAGATTAGCCTGTCTTATCTTTGAGCCCCAGGATAATAGAGCCGATGTGCATTATCTGCTGTAAGTGGCAATGTTTTCCTGCTCTGCTGACCTGGGCTTGCATCATGAAAAGTGCTCCCAAAGATGCTGTAACAGATGTAAGGCCTCTGAACAATTACCCTAAACTTTATGGGGCAAGTCTAACAGCCATTTGGGCAAGGTTATGCTGCAGCCTTGCAGGGGCTTTGTTTTGAGAGTTAGACTCATGTTCCAGCAGTTCTTGGGTTTTCCCAAGGTCATCTTATTTTTCAGCAATGATTGTTTGGGTTAGAATAGCTTCTGTGAACCCCTGGAAGGATGCTGTTCTGAACAGCCTAGTGGTTTTCTATGTTCCAAGAAGCATATGCAATTCAGACTTATACAGACCTTTGGTTTGCTTTTCTCAGTTTTGTTTTGAGTCTTAACGTCTCTTCATTTTTGCTCTGGACTATGGGTTTCATAAGTACAGGGGTGACAAAGTCTGAACAATATTTTTTAAATGGCCCATGATTTTTTTATTTCAAATTTTAAAGTCTAAAAACATAGCCATATTCTAGGCTAGTTGGGGAGGGGAAAGCATCTGTTTAAAAAAATCTTCTGTTAAATAATAAAACATAACTAAATCCCTAAGTGCTGCTGAAAATGTTGAAGGCAGCCTAACTGCAGCAGGAATTTTTATAATTGCAGGGGATTTCCACGGGATTGAAAGAAGAATATCGCAGTGTTTGTACATGATACTTTGCTGATAGACTACATTTCTTGGGTTTCTGGTTCTTATCTTTGTGAATAGGAATTGAACCAATGCAGCTTGTGGTTAAAAGAACAGTTAATCAATCTGCCCAGAAAAAAATCAGATTCTAAAATAGATTCACTTTACCCAACGTTGTGAAAAAGCGATAAGGCATCACTATTCGCACGTTTTCAAATGACTCACTTTTATGATGCACAAGGGAAGGAGAAAATGATATTGCCAAAATACATGGCTAGAGCCAGGTGAGCCAATACAGTCTAAGTCTGTGTCCTGTACTGAGCTCCATATGGCAGGATGAAACAGGATGATGGACTTCTGTCACATGAGGAGAACAAGATAACTTCCAGTCCACTGGTAACCACTGAGAATATAAAATGTATGTATCATAAATAAAGATTTTTAAATTAAAGGCCCATTTAACTTGCACTCAAGAGTCTTTAAAGAGCTGGCTGAGGACATCTCTGGCATGAAGAAATTCATTTTTAAACAAATAATGGAATACTGGAGAAATTCCAGTATTGACTTTTGTGGAGCCCTAGTAGAAACATCCTCTCATGGATGAGTCTGCACAGACAGTGAGTGGAGATCTGCTAATTAGTCAATTTTTAATCCATTTCAGGTACGTGATGGGTTCTCCATCTCTTGGTATCTTCAGATCACAAATGGATTCTTCTCTGGAAGACATGCTTGAGCGAAACGTAAGTTCTACTTTAGTCAGACACTAGCTCTTGAGCTCAGAGATGGCTGGGAGAAATCTCTGATACATCATGATCTAATGGTCTCTTCTGGTTTTGTGCTCTGTGAACCTTTATGTGTAACCAGATTTGATGTAGAAAGAACAATAATGATATTAAACATGACTTGCAAGGGGTTGCAAAAAACATAATGTGCCAAAGCCAGGTTTGTCTTATCCCTGTGTTACCTTTTGATATAAGCCTGTAAACTCTTATGGGACAGAGGCTGCGTGTCTGTCTTTTGTTGTCTAAAGTGCAGAAGGTGCTCAGTGCAGTGAGATCTCTGGGCCTTGCTGTTATTCAGGAGCAAGTGCCCAAGCACAGGTCCAAGAGCACACCTCTCTGGAGTCAGTTTCATGACTCTCTCTCCATCCTGGGGGTTTGTGCAGAGGGGGAAGGAGACATGGCTTGCAGAGAGAGTGGGGCCTGAGCACCCACAACTGGTCCTAGCCCAACCCTGCAGGGCTCGGGACTTGCACACGGGGTGCCAGCACACCATGAATTTGGACCCCTTCCTGGGAATGTAGATTGTGTCCTTTGCGGGCAATGTATTCTGCACATTATCAGGTTTGAGTGAATTCCACAGGTGAATGCCCATCCCACAAACATGTGCTATATGAGTTTGCGTGTGGTTGGTTAGAGCCACGCGGGTAGCTGTGATGTCTCCTAGTTGCTCTGTGGATCCTGCCCATCTGTAATGTAGCCCTCCCTTGATTGCTCATCCATCACGTCTTGTTGTTACAGAGATTAAGGGGCCTTAGAGTGAGCCTGAGTTCAATCAACACATCAGTGGGTCTCTCCCATACCCCACTAGTCTCGATCCAGCCCTTAGGCTAAACAGACCTTCTTGGCCTGCCTGGGCTCCTGAAGGGCACCTATAGCTTTAAGGGCAAACTGTGTGGCTCCGTTCCTCCCCTACACCACCCCCCAAGCCTTGCAGGTGTTTGCACTCCAGATGTTCCTTCCTCTCAGTCTCTCTCAGGCCTCTTGGACCCCCTGGGTCTCTGCAGCCTTTTTTTCTCAGCTGGGGGACCTCTGTACCCTTGCTCAGCCCCTTCTCTGGGCTGGTGGGTTTTCTGTAAGCCTTGAGCCTGTCTCCAGCAGGGCTCAAGGCCTTGTAATTCAAACAATGGTATCAACATTAACCAAAGGCCCCTTGCCTGCACAACCCATTTCTTCTCTGACCTGGGCAATATTCTCTTGTTCCCAGGCCTGCAGAGTTGCTCTGCTTCCCCTACCTTCTTTGGCCCTTTAGGAGCCCCTCTGCCCTGCTGCAGAGAGTGCCTGTCCTTGGGGCTCTCAGAGCTAGACTACCTGACCAGCTCAGGTACTGGGCTTATCTAGCCCCAGCCTGGCCCTCTTCAGTTAGATGAACCCCCAATTAGCCCCCACACCACCTGGAAGTGACCTGTCAGGCAGCTTCTGCCCTTGAAATAACAGGTGCACCGTAATGCCCTGCTGCATTGGGTCATATTATAGATTAGTGCTTGATTTACTGTTGAAGTACAAGGTTTTCCTCCACAACCACTTTCCTTGCTTTGTTTCCTGTCCAGAAGCGATGCTTGGTACACAAACTTCCATGTAAAAGAGAGACTACTGGCCGTGCAGGCCTGTCTGCCCATGACTTCTGTCCTGATCTGTGTACATGGCTGTGTTTTGTTCACCCTGATTGTTCCCACATGGTTTTGTTCTTCTCCTGGGGTGTGATACCTAGAATATAACTTTTTCTGGCATGTAACCATATCTCATCTTGTCCTTGCGCCAGTGCTGCATGTCTAGAAATTGAACTTGGACTCCTAAGAATATTAAAGGCAATGAGATTCTTGATATGAGCTTGCAGAAAAAGTCAGGCATAAGCAATAAATGCTGTTTGGGATGAACACCCAGGCACTACAACAGAATTAGCTCATGGTATCTTGTCAACAAAACGATTATAGATGGGAGAGTGCAGATATTTATTGAAAAGCGTGATATTTTCCTGCTCTCCATTCTGTGTTCCTGTCTTTTCTGACTGTCTTTGAACTTTCCATTGTCAAGGTCATTGCAGAAAACATTATCAGGCAGTCATCTCTGCTCAGCAATGGAGCTGTGCTCGACGGTATAGCTGGGCAAACTTAAATTTGTTCAGAAAGCCGTTTCTTTGTTACGGTGTTTTTTCCCCCTAAATATACCTGAGAGCTTTCAGCGTGCAAATGTTTCCTTGTGAAGTGTTGCACATTAGGCTAAAATGCCCAGTATGTAGCAAGCTCTTAGCAAGATTTGAGTAGTTTGTTGTATTGTATCTGTGCCCACCTGGAAGTAGAACCAGAGTACTTGATGGTCTGAGATGCTGTTATGGTATCCCTAGAAACAAACTCTTATACACATAAGCACCTTGAATTAGTGATTGTAGTGCAACCACCTGCAGATAAATACTGTGACACTCTCCTAGGCAAAAGGAAATGTTAATGAATGAAGTTTCACTGTGAGAAAGGGTGAGCTTTCCTCGCTTTTTAAAAAAGAAAAAGGAAAATAATAGGAGTGGAAAACAAAATAGTCACTCTAGTCTCTGATTAGTAATAATCCTAAATTAAATTATGGGGCTACCTAGTGCTACAAATAGGCTTCTTTTGAAATTTCCCCATGATCTTTTACTTCACAAGGACTAACAAAGCAAAAGCCATTCCAGCAGAATAGATGGAGAAAATAAACATTTGAACATGCATGGGATCATTATTAATTCAAGTAAGATGCTTGCAGTGATGCCACTAGAATGAAATCCATGAAACAGATCATATAAATCAGCACAGCTCCAATAGAGCCACACCAGTTTCCCTCAACTGAGGAGCTGGTCTGGTCTGGCCTGGTCTGTCGGAGTCAGGACATCACAAGCACCATACCAGATACGAAGTGGAGTGAGCATCCCTGTTTACCTGATACTGGCTTTCCAATTCTTAGAGTATGAAAACGAAGAGGATATGTCACCTCTTTCACTTTATACTGACATGTCTCCTGATGCAAAGATCCTATGAACAAAACCGAACAGGGGAAGGCAGTTTGTAAGCTACGTGACTGAAGGAAACCATTTCTGCCTGATAAATATGACTTTACATTCCTGATTGTACAAACAGACTCATAGAAAATGAGGATTGAAGGGACCTCAGGAGGTCATATCTAGTCCAACTCCCTGCTCAAATAAGGACCAGCCCCAACTACATCATCCCATGCAAGGTCTGGAAAACCTCCAAGGCTGGAGCTTCTACCACCTCTGAGGAGCCCATTCCAGGGCTTCACCACCCTCCTAGTGAGAAAGTTTTTCCTAATATCCAACCTCAACTTGCCTTGCTGCAGCCTGAGCCCACTGCTCCTTGTGCTGCCATCTGCCCCCACTGAGAACAGCCCAGCTCCATCCTCTTTGCAGCCCCCCGGCAGGGAGGTGACGGCTGCTGTTCAATCCCCTCGGTCTCCTCTTCTGCAGACTAAATCAGCCCAGTTTCCTCAGCCACTGCTCATGTTATGTTTCCCAGTCCCCCAACCATTTTTGTTGCCCTCCTCTGGACTCTCTCCAATTTGTCCACATCCTTTCTGTAGTGGGGGCCCAACACAGTACAGTGTTCATTTGGTGATGATCATTGTATGGTACAACATCAATGATGGTACAACATCATTTCACACCATTTTTTGCAAATCTAGAAAGAATTCAAGCTGAATAGAATATCATGTGAATTGCAGGGGAGCCATACGTATGAACCAAGACCCCTATGTGCTGGGTGCTGCACCAAACAAAAGGCACCTGTGCATGAAGGAACTTATAGTACCACAAGAACAGGGAGTCATGGATAGAGGCAGACAGAATAAACGACTGTTCTAGATTTCCCATTACAGAATGGAGTTGGGTTGCAAAAAAACTACCTGCTCTGACTGTTTGCTGTTATATTTGTGTGTCAGCTTTCTGAAACACATTGCTAGGAAACTTGGCATGAGTGCTAGCAGTTTGGGCACTGGACTACAATCTGCTGAATGGGTGCTGCTAGCTTGCAGGGTGATTTTGGGCAAGTTTCCCATGTATATGACTGCTGTAGTGTCCCTGCATAGCTTCATGGTGGCACTGACTGCACAATAGCTCCGCAGTGCTACTGCGCAGTAGTGATAAGATACTGCACAGTACTAACAAGCTACTGAGCAGTAGGTGTCTCATCTAGATGTGGCCTGTGTCGTGTTTGCCTGGCATTGGCCTGTGGCCATATTTATTCCACTTCATAAGGGACTACTCCCATATAGTTATAGACCATATATGGGAGACTAGATTAAAAAACTAGGGTGGTCTGAAAGATGCAAATGGAAAGTGGAGTGCACATGATGAAGTAAAGTAAAAACCCAGCCCATTCTTTAACTTCAGCTTAGAGCATTTTCAATGCAGAGTATGATTCATTGAGCAAGCTGTTGTTTTTTGGCACTTGGAATTATTGGCTTGGCACCCTGTCAAGTGAAGATAAGTTTCAAGGAACTGTTAGCCCAGGAGAAATGGCACCTCTTTCAAGATAAAGATGAATCATCCCCCTTCAAAACAACAGCTTTCAAGTTACTGAGTACTTTTTAAAATAATGCTGATTTTTGTTTGATGTGTCATGAAAGGTTTGATGTAGAGAGCAAGCACTGCAGCCTAGAAACATTGGAGGAACAGCCCAAAATCTTTAAGTAAATCATCTTGGGCTACATTCAACTCTAGTGAACTGACTGTGCAATCAGATCATGAGCTTTCGAGTAACTAAGAGGTAGGACTGAGGAGGACACTAAGCCAGTACATTGCTGACAGGAGCTGGTCAGGCATTTTCCAGTGAAATGTTTTCTGTGCAGATAAGGTGATCTCCACTAAAGCAAAATTTTCCAGTGGAAATTGTCAGTTTTGCTGAAATAATTCAGTTTTCCTTTAGGAAATAAAAAGCATGTTGTTTTTTTTTGGCTGGGTTGACCTCATTCAGTGTATTCTGTTGACTGAAACATTTTTTGGGGGGGGAAGGGGAGAGGAGATTCATTTTGCTTTCCCCCCCGATTAAATTACTACTGCATGTCATAGTATCCCAAAACCATAGTGTGTAATGGGCAGTCTCAAGTGGCCACAGAGCCTAGCCCATGAAGGAAAATGGAGGCAGGAGGCACCCAAAAGAGTTGTCCCTTGCGTTGTTACAGCAGCGCAGCTAGATCAGCTCAGCAGTGCAGCAATTTATGTTGTGACATCTCCAAAGTGAAGTGTTTGACTTTCCTTTCCACAAAGCCAAGGATGTTTCAACATTTTGCCCTAAATCAAGACAAAAACGTATGTCAAATGGAGTTTCCCATGGTCTGGAAATTCTGGTTTTTAATCTGGTCTGTTGCTGACCTGTGCCGAATCCTGAACCCCGAGCTGAAGTCCTGGCTGGCCTGCGGTGCTTCAGTCCTCCTTTGAATGCTGAAGGTCTCATGGTGGTGAAGGGCTCTGCAGTCCAACTGAGCATCCTCGAAGGATGCAGCAGGGTAAGTGAACTTGTAAGTTTGGAGGCAAAACCACTTCCAGACACTGAGAAGATGAGGTTCTCTGTACAATGGCTCACTTGTACCCAGGAGCAAAGTACCTCTCCTTTCTTTGCATACTGCAACCGGCATATGACCAAACGAGAAATGTTGTACCCGCAAGTTCTGTTTGTTGTGCACCTTTCCTTCCTACTTCTGTTTCCTTCCCGTCCCCAGGCAGTTATTTTCAACACAAAGGGTGTCCGAACCACCCCCAGGAACCAACCTTTTTTTTTATTATTATTCAGATGCAATTTTCTGGTTCTTGGCATTTGGGTTTGCCCGTGGAAATAAGCCACAAAAGCCACATTAGCATTTCCCTGCAATATTCATTGTGCGAGGCAGGATCTTTGTGTTATCTGTATCTGTGCAGCAGCAAGCACTTGAATCAGATCCATGTTCCCTTTGATTAGAAACACTGCATTGTAATTGGGCTGCCTCCACTCAGCTCAGTGTACTGTTGTATTTGCTGTATCTAAACGTCTGTGGGGATGTTAATTCAGGCACTTTTCGGTCTCAGAGTAGTTCAGATTATTAGGACTCAAAGCAGATTTCCCTACAGTTTCACATTCATGACTGGTTTTATGTCAGGATAAATCAGCATAAAATATTTGATGAGTCCTGGGGATGAACCAATATGGTTACTTTTTAGATGTAATGAATTACAATGCAGGGAGACAAAACAATCATTCTTGGCTGAATAGGAAATCAGATGCAAGTGGTTTAGATTACCATGGATTTTAAATTTCAATAGGTTGAGGGCCAGATGTGTCCTTCAAATTCATAACCATAATATTTCCTAAGGAACCTGTCTTTCTGGCACCTGTCTGAATTCAACTGTGTGCCGAAAGGCAGCCCTGGGCTCTACCAATACTCTGCTTGATCCCTAAATCCAAGCACTTGCTTGATTTGTAATCCAGGGCCCATTTATAATTAGGCTACTGCACCATCACCTATACACAGGCCAGTGAGGCTATGCATGGACCATTTATCAAGAGAGTGTGGTTTAATTCCCATCAGAGCTGATCTAGATTCCAAGGGCATTCGGCAAGTAGCCTGCCTGACTTTCCTTTTACCATGCGCTCCTTATCCCAGCTCCCGCTGTCATGGCCTCTGTCACTGCTGGACCAGATAGCAGCTGTGTGCTCTGCATGGGACTTCACTGGATGCTAGTCAAGGGGAGCCGGACAGCCCAGCCCACCGAAGCCTGCCACATGCTTGGTGTTTCTCTCACTGAGCACGTCACCTGTCCTCCACGGAGACATCAGCTCCCCGCCGGTGCTCTCCTGATGTAGTTCAGTGCTCTTGGCTTGGGCTTGGGCAGTCACTGGTCCCAAACCTTTAAGGGTTGCGGTTCTCAAGATCCTTGTTTTCTATGCCAACCTCCAGGGGTAGCATGACCTGCAGCGTCCGCCACTAGCACATCTGGGGGCGAGGGTCAGGGTGTTCTCACGGAGGACCCTCCCCATCCAAACGATCGCACCCTGCGCCTACAGACTGCGCCTGTCAACCCGTCGGCTGTACGGGAAGGCTTCTCTGTCCATCTAGGAGTTCCCCCGGGGCTGTTGGGAGGACAGGAAGATAGCCTTTTTTCCTTCAGGGGAGAAGGAGGAGTGATTCTGAGTCTGCACTGGTTGAGCTTGCTGTGCAAAAGGTTTGTGCTTGCTGCAGTCCCTCGCAGGTTGCCTGGTGCTCCTCTTATTAATGCAGCATCATTTCAGCTCCAACGTATCCCCACTGGCTTCAGCACAACTGCCACTTCCAGGGCTGAACTTGGCCCTGAATGTGGTTAGCTGTAAGTAGGGCAGGCTTTCAGCATTGCTTCCTCCCACCCCACCCACAACCGGCACAGCCCCGCAGCACTCAGTTGCTCAGCTGACTTTCGTGCTGTATAAATAATAAACATGATTATCAGTCAGAGCTGAATTCTGCCCTGAGAGGCCGGAGAGATTTGAATTGAATACATCTGTTTGGCCTCTTCTGGTGATGAACTAGGGGCCAGTGAAAGTGAACTATTTATAGTGCTTGCTAACGGCAGTCAGAGCCCAGGCTGGCAAAACGCAAACTGTTTCACACTGCTGTGTTAATGCAGTCGGTCAGGACCGGCAGCACTCCACCTCCCGGGAACCGGATCAATCTCACCAGGTTTGCAGCTGGGGAAAACGTGACCTGTCATCCACAGAGGAATAGCACAAGGCTGTCAGCAAACTACTTCCCACCTGTTATCGTCTCGGTGGGGGTGTTGTGCCGCCCGGCTCTCCCTGGACCTGCACCATGTGTCACTAGGTGCACAAGATCCATCACACCCTCTCTGCACAAGTGTAAGGCTAGGCACCAGGCAGGGCTGAGCCAGGCTCCCAGCCCCTGCCTTCTCCCCGTAGCCGTGCCTGTGTTCGTGAGCTGCCATTGCTACTCTCCAGGCCATCGGACCCAAATGCACCTACGGCGACCAGGCGTGATTCTACCGAAGATGATTCCTGTCGTTTCTCCCTGACCTTGCTGATGTTCTAAGGGGAAAACTAAAGCAGGATTAATTATGCCAAGAGCGATTCCTACTGCTTGTGCCCTGCTAGCTAAGCATAGCTCAGCGCAGCATCTCTTATAGGGAGGAGCTGTTGTCTGCCATGTTTCTGTGACTGATTCTGCTCCTGGCATGGACTCAGGGGTTGAAAAACTGGGCTGGGTGTGTTCCACTTCAAAACACGCCTTCCCAAGGAACAAAATGCCGAGGATCCTGGATCAGCTCATGCTAGGTGAAGGAGTAGAGTCTGGGGTTGGTGCAGCTGGACCCATTGACTAATACGTGCAGAACCACCAAAGTCCCTTCAGTTTGTGTGGCTTCCTCTCCATCTTCCCTTGTAGCACAGTGGTCCTGCCATGAACTCCAGCTCTCGTGCTTCCACCCATCTCCCCCCAGTTCACTTGGCAGCGCCGCAGTGAGGACCGGCAAATCCATGCTCCAACTCTATCGCCAGCGCTTAGCCTAATTTGGCCTTGGCCCCTTTCCATCAGCAAGGGTCTTGTGACCCCACCCCAGAGGGAAGGCTGAGGTGGAAGGGAAAGGGGCTGTGCCCATGTCCCATGTCAGGACACGGTACAGTGTACACTAATCAAGGGATAGTTGCTTGGGCTCTTCCACCCAGGGCAATAGGATTCTTCACAAGCTCTCCCTTTGTATGGTCCATGGCCAGCTCCAACGCATTTCTTTGCTGTTTCTGTTGGCCAAAAAGCCCCTTCCAGGCATTTGAGTTAAGTTTTCAAATTGCTCTGCATCTCAAAACCCCTTTCTGGCACAGACTCAACTGAGCCAGTTGTGTGGTTCTTGCAAGACACTCATAACAAATGCACCAGGATCAGTAGCAGTGCAGCAGGTGGCAATAAGACAAGACAGGTTGGCCAGGCCATCTACACCTTTTCTCTGGGGGAAGTCTCTACTTAGCCACTTAGCACATCTCCTGCCCCGTGCTCAGGCCCATCTCATCACAGCCCAGAGTGCCTACCTCTGTTGGTGGGAGCTCATCCTGCTTCTGGAGATTGGTGGCAGCAGGCACTTGTCTCCGAGGTCGTTAGCGTCGGGAGGCTGGCAGCAGGAGCCCAATAAAACTTCATTAGGGCATGCACTGCACTTCTTCCCTGAGAAAGCTGTGTGGAAATTAAATTGGTGCCGCCTGTTTATGACTTGAAGCAGCTGAATTGCTGACATCACGATGCCCTAGAGAAGGAGAGAAAATTGTCTCTTTTGTTTTTTCAGGAGACTGTTCACAACATCCTGTGCTAGAAATTTAATTTAGCTGCAGACATTACACCTTGCTACAGCATGTTGATCCTCCCGACGCTGAGGATAAACAGCATCTATTTCCTCCAATTACTCCAGGCCCGCCTGACGATTTCGCCTTTATTCATTGTAACGTGTCCTTTCCCGGGGTCATTTGTCTCGTGCGTGAAAGGGCAACGTCTGACATTTGGTTTCGGTGGGTTTAACGGTTGCTTGTGAGCACACAGGTTCTGTCTGGTTAAATAAAGTTTTACCGCAGATGTTATTTGCCGGTCTGTGCCAGCCCCCCCAACCAAAATGTCAATGCGAACTGCTCTTCAGAGCACTTTAGGGCACCTTGAATAGCCCTGGAAATAGCAGGTGTTTAGCCTTAGGCCTGCACATCTGAACCTTCCTTAAATCAACCCTCTGCAATCACATGTCTCCATTGAGGAGGCTGCAAACGTTCGAGAGCTGCCTTTTGTGAATTGACTGTACTTTGCTGTTTGAAGAGCTCGTCATTGTTGCTCCAAGATGTAGGTTCATACGAACAGCAAAAGTACTCCCATCGAGCACCTTGGCCTGTGTTCTTTGGGACCTAAGTCATGTGTGTGAGGCATGAATGCCTAGGTGCGCCGATACTGAGTTGAATGTAGACAACTGTATTTGTGGGCATGGCTGACTTGGGTAATGTAATAGTTGGAGTATTCAGTGCAGGATGATGCGACTCCCTCTGCCTTGGGGCTCCGTGCAGAAGCTAAGCACAATTCCAGGTCTTGCACATCTTGCGCAGTAGGGCTGGGAGCGTCTGTTGAAACCGGGGCCGCAGCCTCCCCAAAGGGAGCAACGCTGGTGAAGTCATGTCTGTGTCTGCAGCAGCCCCTGGAACGGGGCCAGCACAAGCCGGGGAGGAATGAGCAGCTCACCTGTAAAGAGGCCTAACAGGACTTGACTGGGTGTGTTCCCAAGGATCCCTGTGGCTCTCTGCTGCCCCTTCTAGCCTGCTTACATCCTTCCCTGTCTCTGCCCCGTGCCCTGCAATCAGTCTTACATTCCCAGCCTGGCCCAAGGCGCTACCCTTGGAAATGGGTATGTGAAAGGGCAGTGCCTAGGGCTGTGAGCATTGCATCCACTTTGCAACTGAAGAGACAGCTCTGCCACGCTGCTTTCAGCTACCCCCGGGCACGGGCCCCTCCCTGCCCCGCTGTTTCCTCTGTGTAGGATGCTCACGGACAGAGATAGACTCTGAGCTCCAGTGCAAAAGCCCCACTTCCAAGTGCCTTGTGTCGAGAGCAGGCTGCTACTCAGTCGTGCCCTGTTACATGGTAAACAGACTGGGAAGTTGTGGTGTTTGCTAAACCAGTAGCATAACTGGGGGGGGGGAGGCAACCGGGGCAGTAGTCCCAAGCTTTGACTTCAATGGAAGAGCAAAAATAACAGCTGCTGCTGCTGCCCTATGTATTGGCACAGCCTAGGATTCAAAGCTGCCTGCTACTCCTCTGTGCCAGATGATTTGCTAGAACGGCTCCCATTAGCACTCGCATTCGTTTACCTAGGGTTCGTTACAGTAAGGCTCAGAGTATGCAAAGCAAAACACATGGGTCTCATGCTGTTTGTACCTAAAAGCTTGCAAAGAACATTTTTTTCCAATTATTTAGCTGGTCTGGTAAAAGATATCACATCTACCCAAAGAACCTTGTCTGCACAGGTCTCACGAGGCATTTCTGGGACGTACTACCCCCTGCCTGTGCAACCGCGGCAGAACTCGCTACCTTGTGTTGCTGCCCCATGCGGACAGGCCCTGTGCGGGACTTTTGCTTTTTACACACCAGCACCAGGTACCTGGAACAGTCCTACCCAGCAAGCCCTGCTGTGACAATGCCGAGGCAACAGAAACACCACATCCCAGCGGAAATGCATTAGGAGAAACGCGTGGCTCCGCTGCACTCTTGGAGAGAAGCAAACTACTCCCACTCCAAGGTCCCAGACGAAAAGATTATCTACTGTATCCCAGATTCTGGAGAAAGGTTAAGTCTATTTTCTTTGCAACTAGTAGATCTCTTTCAAGTGTGCAGCACTGCCCATTTCTGCCGCAGGACTGATGCCAGAATTATATTTTACTCCTGCCTCAGGAAAGAAGCACTGAAATGCTGTTTTGGTGTCTTAGGAAATCTCTAAGGGGAGATGTATGCCAGTGCCTACAGATGAAGTCCTGCTGAGCTAGCTCGTTGCCCAAGAATGAGACCTATACCATAGCTCTTACATACAACACACCCTGGGACATAATATCTACCTTGTTTTTGAAAGGCAGAACAAAGGAAAAAAACGTATTTTTCAGAGTTCTGGTTGCACAGAGCGGGGCAGACCATAATAATCTTCAGATGACTTACCCTCTTTCTCCTGTCGTGTAATAGGAGGAGGGAGACCCAAAGCAAGTAGCAGACAGCAAAATTGCCCTAAGAAAAGTTAGCTTGATTAGTGAACATCAAGACCGAGAACATCAAGTACATCTCCTTAAAATGGAGACAGTCATTAACACCTGTGGAGTAGAGAACAGCGATCCATTAAATCAATTGACTTCCTTAGCTGTCTGAATAATAATGCCATGGCTTCTGCACTCTGGAGCAGGAATCAAAGCAGGGTGCTTCTATCCAGGGCAGAAAATCAACTTCCCCAGTTCATATGTGCACCCGGGTTTGGGGGGCCTGATTGGTATGCGGTGTATATGAGAAAATGTGGTATTTTGTTCAGCCAGTCGATCAGTCACCTTTCAGGAAATTGCAGTGAACAACATTTCTCCTGTAAGGTGATACTCAGAATGACAGGGTTAAACTCTTTGTTATCAATCCATTAAAAACTGTTTCTGCATGAGGCAGGGTTTTCAGCCTTTCTGAAAGCTTTTTGTGGGATTGTTTGTATTTATTTTTTTAGCTTAGAACTGAAAAAAACCCTCCACATCCCTAATGCACTGTTTGTAAAGGGCAGAGTTGACTTTGTTTTATTGCAGAAACGTTGGATCTATTATTTCAATTGGTCCCCAAGAGCTCAGTTGTAGAAAGTGAGCTGGAGAAAGGCCGCTGGGGCCCTATTTATTACAGTAGAGTAAGAGGAGATCTAAATGAATCAGGATACATGGACTCCTGATAGATATCTCAAGACAATGAACAAGAGAACAGGGCTTCAGGCATTGAGCACAGACACGTTGTGTGCATGTCTCGAGGCAATGAAGAGACAGCTTTCCCAGACTTCGAATTAGTTCTTCCTGCCTATAATTCAGGGAAGAAGCTGTAATAAGTTTTTCTTTCTGCGCGATTCATTAGATCTGACTGCAGTGACGTGACAATGGCCTCCCACCACCCTGGGCAGGGAAGGGAAGGGAAGGGAAGGGCAATGCAACCCTTACTCATCATCAGTGCAGTTCTTTCACGTGCAGCTCACACTGTTGGCTGTGTGGGGGTTGCAGGGCCAGACTTGAAATCACGCACCCTGCTCTGAAGGATAGCAGGCCTTCTTGAGGCTTCTTGGTTAAAGCTCCCCCTCAGCATCACTGGGATTTTTACTTGAGTAAGCACCACAGAGGCAGCCCTTGCAGTGGATCTTAACGATTTAGCAAGGGGATGCATGCACAAGCTAGTAGTGATTTTTTTGCTCCTCAGCACCATCCCTGGCTAGTAGTCATTAGCTTGCCATGTGCGCTGATGCTGCCACCACACTGTGCATCGTTCACAAGTGACGTTTCACTGCCATTTCTGAAACTTCGTTAGCAACTTTCCCTATTGATCAGACCCCACTGATGCAAATCTTATCTCATCTAACACGTTTTCCCTGACTGGTGTGTGTGTTTTCTTTAACCTCATAGACATGATTTTTTTAGTTTATTTTCCTCTTCTTTCATAAGGACATAAGGACTGCCACTGACTGGGTCAGACCAGAGGTCCGTCTTGCCCAGTCTCCTGTGTCATGCAGGGGCAAAGAGCAGATGCTGAAAGGGAGAGTGAACATGGGATGACTGTTTTGCCTCCCGTTCCTCTCCCACTTGCAGCCTCCAGCACTGAAGGGCCAGGCAGGTCTGATGCAGAGGCGGAGCCCCTCACTCCCATGCTCAATAGCTTCTGATGCCCCTTTCCTCCAAGGATGTGTCCCATCCCTTTGTGAATCTGGCTAAGCTGGCATGTGGACACATCCGTGGCTCCCAGCACATTTGGTAGCCATGAGCTCCACACTTCAACAACATACAGGGTGAAAAAGACCTTCCTTGTGTTCATTTTAAAATTACCACTTACTAGTTTTGTGTTATGATGCTGGTTCTTGTATTGTGAGAGATGAGTCAGTAATAAATCCCTATTTACTTTCTCCTCACTATCTCCTAGGGTCCAAAACTTCAGTGCTCCTTTGTAAGTATGCCCTGATTTTCCAGCTATCACATACTGTCCGTTTTAAATCTGTGCACAATTATGAGGATAAAGTTCTTTTGGTAAACCTGTATCTTTTATTAGACCAACTAAAATAGTTGGAAAAATGATTTGCAAGTTTTCTCCTACAAACACCCTTCTGTTGGCAGAGGGAGAGTAACCCTAATTATGAGGATGGAGCACCATCTTCTGGCGAGCTATTGAAAGGCAGTATAAAGCAGGTGGAGACTACAGTATATTTATGAACCAGGGACTACAAAAGCTTTATCATTTGTTTCCAATATCTCCTTTTCATCCATGTGCAAGACGGAGGAATTGCACTCCTGAAAACTGACCCCGTCATTTTCATTAGCTGTATGTTTCTTGTCTTTGCTCTTTCTAACCCTTTGGAAAGTAGCCAGTAGTAGCCTTGCGCCTGGGAACCAGGGTTATTTGCAGGGTTATTTGGGGATCACAGGGGGTCACTGTGTTGGGAAGGAGGTATGTTCTCCAGGTCTGGAGCCAGGGATAGGTTTAAACTCTTGCTTGCTGCAGCAAGTCCCAGCTTCCAGCTGAGGTAGATACCCGAGGTCAGCAATATTCCTAAATCTCCACTCTGAATAGAAGAATTATATTTCTGGAGCCCTAATCAAATTACAGTCCTGGGCCCTTCCCTTTTGCTATCCTACAACTCCCATTGCTATTTCCATAGGATGTAGAAGACCCAGCTATATCTTACCTTCCAGTGCTGGTGTTTCTGTTCACTGATAGACAGCTGATGTCCCACCCCAGAGGAGGATGCATTTCTGTTGTTGGCTGCAGTCTTGATCCAAACCCCACTGATGCAAATGGAACTGCCTGAGGCCCATGATTTGTATGTCAGTTGAGCAGGACACAAGATGAGCTGCTTGGGATTTAGCCCCTAATGGCCTGGAATGATTCCTCTGTCTGCACAGCTTCCTCCTAGGGCCAATTCAGCAGCAGCCAGGTCGTGGGCACCACATCACACTCAGCCATGTGTAGCAGGAGACTGTCCTGGCTCAAGGACTGCATTCAACAAAGAAGACAAAGCCTGGGAGAGAAATACAGGCACAGAAGGAGAAAGTCTTGCCTGGGAAGTAAGGGAATAGAGCCCAGCTCTCCTAACCATCTATCTCTGGTTCACTCTGCAGACCTCACAGCAAGGGACCCACCTGAATCCCTTCCGACTTGACTGTACCCCACTGGAAGAAACGGAGCGGCACAGCAGAGGTGAGGAAATGGAGCTGAGAGACTGCCTGCTCCTATGTGAGAACAGCAGGAGTCCTCCTTGGGTTTGCCCAGTTTCTCTCTTAAGGCTGATTATGTTGCACGTTGGCTTTCCCCTACCGAGTGAGGGTCTTTGTTTCCCCCTTGCTCCATCAGCACCATGACTGTGACACAAGGCTCGTGAAAACCTTTGCAGCTACTAAGAACCCGAACCAGCTGTTGGCATGCATACCATCCCATCACCACCACTGAGGGCAGTGAAAGGACTCCCTTTGCCTTTCTCAGAGCCGACTGGGTCCTTTCCCCACTCCAGAAACTTGCCATGCACTGAACTATTCAAGGTACTTTGCATTCCTCAACAGCAGCCTTAGTTTTTGGAGCTGCTAAATTTCTCCTTATAGCATGCGGAGTGCTACTTGCTAATCAGTCCGGCTGCTCAGACATGCATCTTCCCGGGAGTGTCTCATGCAACTTTCTTTTTTATAAGGGGTCTTCTGTTCCAATTGGGCCCGATATGCTTCCAGGTGAGCGTCAGCAGGCAGCGTGTGCCCATAGCCCAGCCTAGGTTAACCTTCAATACTCAGCTTCCACAGCATCTTACCTGACTTAGAGACAACAAGGAGATTGCCTTTGCCTGGACTGGGTCCAAATGACTGAGCAACTTGTGCTTCTCTTTTCCCTGAGTTTCCAGTGAAGGCAGTCTCATTCCTGGGAAGAGGGTGTGAAGGCTATGGATATGTCCACGTGCCCCACATTTCTTGGGCACGCTGCTATTTCATCAGCAGATCACCACCCACCCCACAGACAAGCACACAGGTCCCACGTAGGACTCCAAAAGCATGGAAGGCTATTTCTACTGGGGGGGAATTGCCTAATCGAGGACACCAGACATGTGCAAGAGAGCTCTCCAGACACCCCCACTGGCCCAACCAACATCGCATTGTAGACTGAAGTAGTAAAGTTTTATTCGGTTTTATTTACTGGAGAACTGTCATGATAACATGTAACATGGTTGTGTTACAGAGTCCCCATCTACATGTCACACTTCAGATGGGATTAACCAGTTAATCACGTCTTAAACTGTCACCCGGCCACACGTTTAATCAATGAGTGGTGTGATAAAAAGGAGGAGTAAACCACAAAGTTATTCCACAAAATATGTAGAAAAATCTTGTACTTATTCCACAAGATAGGTGGAGTAACTTTGTGGCTTGTTACTATCATGCCATTAATTGAACTGGGCTGAGATTTCTGGAGGAGGGCACTGCCTGCCAGCCATCTGCTCCACTCTTTCTTGTATAAATAGTGCAAACTTTCCTAAGCCTGGCCCTAGAGTTCGCATCCATGGATTCTCCACCAGGCAGAAGCACACCTGGGAGGTCTGACCTGTTTTTTGCTGCTCTTCGGAGCAACAATATTTACCTGCCATTAATCTCTTCAGCCACTAGATGCCTTCGTGCCATGTTCAGGAAAGAGAGTGGCCTCTGGTTATGAGCAAAGATGGAAACCACAATGTTTTCACTGCAGAAGAAATGCCTCTTCTTTTAGAAGGAGACAGGGACTGCACATATTATAGGCAAAGGAAATACTTAGCATGATGTCTAGTAAAAGAGCCTTCTCCTTACCTGTGAGGTGATCTGGTAACACCAGCATTGCAAGCACAGGGCTCCCAGGGCATAGGAGGGGCAGGGAAGAACCGGTCAGCTTTTCAAGAAGATCTGACAGGAAGAATTACCATTTTTTCAAGTAAAAGATCTTATAAAAAGAGGCCATTTCTTCCTGAAGAAGTTCTTTTGCTTTTACTTCCTAAAGTAAAAAACCCTAAAATGCTTTAATTTTTTAAATATGCAAACTTTTTTTTTGTTGAAACAGGGAGTGAGACTTTTTTCTTTCTTTCTTTCTTTCTTTCTTTTTTTTTTTTACAAAAGATATTTTCTAATATTTTTTATATTCGAGTTCAGAGGACTATCTTCAGAAGAAGTGAAGCTGCTACAAAGTATGCCAAAGGGATTTCAGCAGGGAAAAAATCCTGAGCTATTCAGGAGTTTAAGCCTATCAAAGCATCGGTGGCACTGACTGATTCTCTGGGAAGAAAGCATGTAATTGTAGCAGGCTTTTGTGGGTGTGTACTAGATATCTCCGTGAGAAAGCTTCCTGTTGGTGTTTATTGCCCTTTTCACTGTTAGCTGAAAAAGGAATTTTAATCTTCAATGCACCATGAAGGTGGCTAAGAAAGGAAGAAGAAAAAAGCAGAAATCATTTGAGAACTGATACCGCCAGCAAAACCTCCTAGTCAGCCTTCTTGCTGTGTATCAAAGTGTGTACAAGAGAGCTATTTGTAAGCAGAGATGTATATCCCTGTACCAGATCCCCTTTGTCAATGCAAGTAAATGTTCCCATTCTCACAGCAAGCAGAAGGAGAAGAAATCAGATGCTGCTTTTCTGCTGGTGCTGAACAAAGGCAGCTGGCTTGGATAATTACAAGGTTCTCAGCTAGGGATCAGTTCATGCTGGAGAACGAATCTTTTCCATGGACCTGGGAGACTGCATATTTGGTTCCAGGAAAACAGGAAAGGAGATAAAATCATAAGCAAAACTCAGTGCATCTGAAGCAAGTTCAAGTCGGTGCCCTGTTAAAGGGTGCATGCTCACGTTATCCTTAGAAGCAGCTACTCTATGAACTGGTGACAAGGTACAATGGACAGGCTAGAAATGGTGGCTGCAGACACATGACTACCTTTGATTAAGATTAAACATGTTAATTGCTTGGTTGTCACCATGAAACAGGTAAGCAGCTCTGGATCAGTCCTCTGGATCATGGTGTACAGGTAAGAGGTCTACAACCATCACACTGAGACCTTCAACGTGTGCACCTAGGCAAGAATATGGAGGCATGGAGGCTGCCCAAGACCTACTATCCCTTCTTTAGACCATCGAGACAGAGTGCAAAGGCCAGACCAAGTCTGGACATTCAGTGCCTCGATGGTTGTAGCTTCTGCCAGAGAGCAGCTGATGAGAACTGCTGCTGACTGCCTAATGCCACAACCCGGGCACGTTTCTGACATCCCTTCGCCTTCCTCAGCCAGGGAGCACCCACAAAGTAGTGGGTTTTAAGCCACCCTAAACTCGCCTTACTCTAGAGGTTGCACTATTCTGGTATTTTATAGGAGCTACCTACTACGAGTGATTTTACCATCTGGCCCTCCTGTCGGACGCATTTGATGGTTATACTCCACACCACCAGATGAGACAGGGCCCCATGGTTCTCTATGCTGTGTGGACACATGGAGATGAAATAATCTTTTTGTGATGATAGCCCATAACACAAATGCCTGAGAAAGGGAATGCCTTTTTGAGACGGCTTGTGGCTAAGTCAGAAAGATGCAGGTGAGTGCAAATGGGTCTGTGATACCTGCTGCTGGTGAGCCAGGCCAGGAAGCCTTGTCTACACTAGTCTTTGCCTGTGGTGGTTTTTCCAACAGTGGCAGCAAGGGCTGGAGCAGTCGTGCATGTGGGACCCAGGGCACAAACCAGGGTGTTGAGGAAATGGATCTAGTTTTCCATCTCAAACACCCACTGGTCTCTCCCCATGTGAAGAACACTGAATTGCCAAATCCATGTGTTTGGTCAAGATTGACCTTTCCTCTCTCCAATGAACGTTGACTAAAACTGACCCTGCCCTGAAGCCTGATCAGGGAAGGACCTGCCAGTGGTCAGCAATGAAACCAGGACCTCCTAGATGCATGACATGCACTGCTAAGGCATTGGGGGCCAGATGGTCCAAAGGGACTTAGGCACCTCCCTCCTGCTGACTCCACAGCTTGTAGCTGGGAGGTGTAACAGGGCAGCTGCATGGTGGATCAAGTACCAAGGGGGATGAACAACACTGGCATGGACCACTGCATCTGGGCAGAGCCACATTGACTCTGGCGAAATTGTAACGGCACATCCACACAGCAAGTGCTCCTTCTCAAACTCCACAAGCCTACATCTAGAAGCGCCTACATTGTTTCTTGGATTTAAAAGTTGTCATTATTTTGGAGGGGTTGGTGTGTGCTCTTCCTGGATGGAATGAATAGTAAAGAAGCCAGAGGCTGGTGTGCATGCAAGATAATAATGTCTTATTATTGTGGAGTTAGTCATGCCTCCAGTTAGATTATGCAGGCCTTAATTCTGGCTCTGCTGCTGCTGTGAAAACAAATGTACATTGTGCCTTCCTAGACCGTGTTGGGAGCAGAAACCTTTAATTTAATCCCACTCTAGGTACTTAGTCTAGGGCTATGACACTTGGATTAGTTAGCCATACAGCATTAACATTCAGCAGTACATGACTAAAATTAAACACAAAGAGGGAAGAATGTTATAAGCAAGTAACAATAAGGATCCTATTCAAAACCTGCACAACCTGTAGAGTCAGGATTAAATCTGAAACACTGAATTTAGCAAAGTTAATTTTGCTTGTGTATTACATTGCATGAAATACAGAGCCATGTCCAAAAGCAAAGACTGGGATTTCAGCCCCACAGACATGACTGAGTTTCTTGCAATTCGTCCCGATTAAAGCCAGGAAAAAAATTTCCAAACTTGTGAAAGAGGCAGGAATTCTTGTGGGCGAGATCTTTATCAGACCAGCTTCATTAGCTCATGGGTGAGATCTTTTATTGGACCAAATGCATGATAAAGGATATCACCCAAAAGAATTCCTCCCTCTCACGTATCTCCTGGACCATGACAGCAATGACTTCACCTCAATGCTCCCAAACTTATGAAAACCGTTCCCCATCCATCCATAGTCACAGTCTGAAATCCAGACCATCTGCTACTTCTTTCTGGTGGTTCGGTTGTGCAGCAAAGTAAATCTAACTTGTGGTTTTGAGGGAGCTCTAAGAATCCCAGCTGAATAAGGCACACGGTTGTTAAATCTGGCCACCCAAAAATAACAGTGCTGCCTGCTGAGCTGGCTAATACAGTCTCAGGGTTTCCTTGCACAGGCCTGTCGGTCTGCATCCACTCGCTGTCTCTTGTCTTGTAATAGATGATAAGTTCTGCGAGACCATTTGTTCGGCTGTGTTTATGTAAGGTGAATCAACACCCATGGCTGAACCTGCCAGCCAGGCTCTGTCCTACTCTCTGAAGTCCTCCTCGAAAGGGAGCAGAGGAGGGGCTGCAAATGGGTCAGGATGTGTCTGTGATGGGAGTGGACACAGAGCAGGCTGCTCTGGAAACTTGTCGTTCTCCAAGGGCCCATGGGGCAACGTCCCCAGGAGACTGGAACTGGTGGCACTGAAGTCTCCACCCAGTAAGTGCTGCCCATCATCTCCAGTCCTGTTTTGAGGGAGGCCTTGGTGTGAAGAAGGGTTTTCCTGGTAGATGGAAAATGTGGGAGAACTTGGGATGTATTTGGGCTACCTTGGGACGTGATCAGCTTTGCTTTAGAATGGGAGTTAAATGAGGGGTTTATGCAGATTTTGGTTCTCCCCTCTTTCTGTACCCCATGTTTCTCAACAGGGCCACTGAGGAGGGGGATAAGAGCTCAGTGACCCAAGCCAGCATTCAGTGCTTTACGGCGCTCATTCTTGGACCGTTACGTGGTCACAATGCCTCAAGAGTCGTTCTGTGTGGTCCTTTCATTTCTAGCACGTCACTGCACCTGCAGAGCATGTGCCGATGGGTTACAGCATAAGAATTAAGCTGTGATTTTGCATGTATACTACATGGCTCCTCCATGGGCAAGCTCTGTAAAGGTTTTGGAAGCTACCAGGTGGAGGCAGGCAGTGGATACGACTGACTCCCTTTGGCCTCAGATGCAGAAAAAAAAACCCCTTCTTCTGAAAGCTGCTATTATTGCTGACAACCCACTGGGCAAAATGCTTTTGTCTCTAGTGGGTTATGGAATAGAGAAAATCCCACACAGCTTACTGATTTGTTTGATGCACTGGCTGGGGGAGTAGTTAGTTGATTGCACGATTTCACAATGATTACACACTTAATTCATACAACACAATTTTATTTAAAAATTCTTTGCTACACATACAACACTGCTTAGCTTTAAGAAATACCACAGACATTAAGAACACAATAACTACATATATCAGAAACAATGCTCCACATGTACTTCCTTAAAACAATGACAATTACAACTCAAAGTTAAATTTGAATCAATAATATTATTTTCATAATATCCTAGGATTC
>JAGPOW010001327.1:37876712-37910749 GCA_030014935.1 Caiman crocodilus | reverse complement strand
ATTTACACGTGCAGTAATGCACTGTAGTTACTGTGCATTAGGTTTAGTACCTGTAATAACAAGTACCACTCAATGTGCAGTAATTGGTGCTACTGCACAGTAGCGCTGGCACATGCCTTTTTAGTGATGCTAATGCACAGTAGACTAATTCTACTATGCATTAGCATGGCTTTTGGTGTGATGTGCTAATGCGCAGTAGAATTAGTCTACTGCGCATTTAGTGTCTCGTGTAGATGTGCCCAGTGTTGCTTTGAAAGCTAATTAGCTGGGGTGGGGCACTGGGCAGAGGTAGCTAAGCTGTTTCCAGTTGGGGTATCTGTCTGGTGCTGCCTTGCCCCTCCTTTGCCATGATCAGAGTCTTCTGTTCATTCTGAATTGAGTGTAACAGGAATTGGGCTGGACCCCATCAATAGGGGCTGAGCTTTTCCTGCACCTAGTTCAGTTCTCCTAGTTCTCAGCTTTGTTTCAGCAACGGCTAGACACGTGTGTCTGACTGGAAGCAGGTCAGCGTGAGTGCATTGGGAGCTCACCTGCCTACAGGTGGTTACTACATACTTAGGAATGGGGTTTTCAAAAGCTCTTAAGTGGCTTAAGCCAGCTGTCTTTGGTGACTTTCACTGGGGCTTTTGTTCTCAAGTCTCAGGGGCTCTGGAAATCCAGTCCCAAGTGCTTTGTTAAAAGGGGAGCATTGTTTTTGTGTCATAAGTGTCTCATCTTTTGGCTCCTGTTACCCCAGCATTGCCTATGCCTATTCCTTGCCCTACTGCCTTTTTTGTCTCACCTCTCTGCCACTGTTGTGTCTTACTGTGTTTTCCTTGTACTATCCCTCATGTTCAGCACTGCAGGATTCAGTTTGCTTGTGGCAGTTCTGCAGCACCGGGGACTCCCTTTTGCCTGCCATGAGGAGCCAGAGGCTTTCTTGGTTCCTCTCCCGCCACAGGACTGGACGGGGTCGAGTCAGAGGCAGAGCAAGTATACGTTCTGCATACAGCCCTTGTTCAGATCCACCCTGCATATGATTGCAGAGAGTTATAATAATAAATAACTGTAGTTCAACACAGCAGTGTCCACAGTGTTGTTGCTGAACTCACAGCGTATCGCCTACCACGTGCTTTCTGAGCTATTTTCGGTTCCCTAGTTGTTTTGGAAGGGTCCTTCCATCGAGGGGTCAGCGGGCATCCACGGGCAGGCTAAATCATTCCAGTAACATTTCCTCACCATTTTTTCCCCCAAAGGCCATAAGATTCTGTCTTCAGACAGGTCGTCCTCCCACTCTCTAGTGGCTGTGTTTGCAAATAGTCACCCTGAGGTATTTCTAGGCCCTGAAAAAGCAGTGCTAGACCACTGGGCTTTTTTAGTGATCCAGCGTCCAGTCCTGACAAAAGCCCTTAGATGCTAGAAGTAAACAGTAATTACTGTCAAGCATATACATACACAAGGAGCCAGTGCAGAACTAATTCTGAGGCTGAGACAGAAAATCACAAAATCGGGGCATTCTAAGCGAGGGCTGCCATGGCAACCCTGACGAACTCCTCTGTGATTAGGTACAGAAGCAGTTCCCTGAAACCTCCTGGCAAAGGATCACGTTGGCTCAGATTTGAGTACAAAGGGGCAAGGCGAAGGCCTGCCAGGAGCTGGAGATACTGTTCCGGGAGGGTGGGGAGAGGAAGCTTTGGTCTTTCTGAAGATGAGGTTTTCTGCCCTATGGACGTGGCAGGTCAGGACCACCTGCACCAGAGAGTCACTCAGACAGCATGGCTCTGGAGGACACAGTGGCTCGCCTGTCTTTGATGGAGGAATAACGGAGGTGCTGGAGGGAAGGAATATAAGAATGAATGACTGTTTTGAGGAGAGATCAGATAGACTAACGAGCTTGTCACATGGCACCCAGCAACACTTTGATGGAGAGAAGCACAGAAGAGGCGGTTAGGTGATGAGGCAAGGTGGGTGGGAAGGTGTTGCAAGGGGGGTGATAGATCTCTTCTCTTGGAGCAGACCTAGAGAGGGTCTGGAAGACAAGAGATTTAAGCTTTCTATGGAGACAACAGGGTGGTTGGGGGTCCAACTGGGAGATGAGGACTGAGACTTTGATGGCAGCCCTCAGGACAGATTTCAGGCAAGCAAAGCATGCAGCAAAGGGCAGCGGAGGATTTCCACCATAGGGGTACAGGAGCAGGTTCACTGGTGCGACTCCTGGAGAAGCTATGGGATTTCATGCAAGAGAGGGCAGCCGGAAGCCACCCCGTTGTGTGACGGGGAAGGATCAGGTTTGCTTTTTTTCCTGAGCCACAAGAAGCATGTGAGTGAGTCTCAGGGACGAGGCTGCCTGAGCTGGAAGAGAGCAGCAGCAGGTCCCTGGTGCTAATATAGCTGGTGTGCACCGATGCACACACTCCACTACCCCACAGCTTCCTCGTGCACTGCGAGGGGCTCTCCAGGGACTGGCAGGAACATGCCCATCAACTATTGTAACCCTAAAACTGAGGTAGAAAGCACTGCCGTCATGAGCGCTGGCATCGGGATGTGGACAATAGTGGGGTGCACTGTGCTTCTTGCACCTGTCCTTGGCTCATTGCTCGTAGCCGGTGTACATCGTCCAAAGGAGTTGCTGCATCCTAACTGCAGCTTCACTCTGCTGCGTGATACTTAGGAGTGGGATTTTGAAAGCTGCCCAGGAGACATGGGCACCTATTTCCCATCCACACTAATAGAAACTGAAGTTCAGCTCATGCTACAAAGTTTTGCCAGCAGACCTGTGTGAGCTAGGAGTGTGACAGAGATTGCACACTTAGGTAAAAGGGTTGTGCCAGCCAAGCTCTCTGTGTAGGTGCAGCTGTGTTGAGCCAGGAGGGCTTTTACGTCCAGTTGCCTCAAGGAAGAACAGGAAGCCTGGAGAGTGAAGACGTTTTAATACTGATTATAACTGCTTTGCATAAAAGTGACAGTGATTTACAAATACCCTCGATGCTTCATGGCATCAAAGTCAGACTGTTCTGAAGCATTCGACTTATTTTCAGAAGAATTTTTGGAAGGTGCCACTTCAGTATAAATGCAGATCTGGTGGGGAAAATTTAGGCAAAATAAATGACTTAATTTTTAATAGTATGTATTAGATGTTTATATTCTTCATTGAGTAAGCAACTGTTTCGCAAAAACCTGTTTGCAAGAATTAGTTATTTACTTTTAAAATCCTTTGCATTCTACATGTGTTTCGTGGCGTGCATATCTTTCACGGAAGTTTAATGATCTTTGTAAGCCTGCTGGGTGTGTCACACAGACAGTCATCTCACCTTTGTTTAGAGCAATTGGCTTTTATTCTGGCTGAAGGAAAACCACAAGCAAAGCAGAACAAAAGTAAAGCCTCCACAAGAGAGTGCATTGTGCGGTTCTGCTCGAAAATGGTGTGTCACCTTGACTTGGCACTTCCAGGCACTCCAAAACGCAGGGCGCAGCAGAAAGACGACAGTTATTTAGCTACACACACACTCACACGCAGAATGAATAATAGCACTTTTGACAATCGAGCCTTTGCCCTGGCAGCGTGTGGGAAGTAACTCATCTGCACATGCCGAAATTGTCAGCGGGCCAGGGACAGTGAAAAAAGAACTAATCTTTACCTCAGAAGTAAAACAGCTGAATGACACTGACTTGCTAAGGCTAAGATGATTAGTACAAGTCGCAGAAGCAGGAGGACTCTTTAAACACAAATGCCCGGGCACTCGGAGTTTGGGGAGGACAGGCCGATGGGAAACTCCACCGAGGGCTTTCTTCCCGATGGCAAGCGACGGTAGGGTTTGGAATTACCCATCACGTCCGGCATCACGCGCTCTCTCATGCTTACAACGGCTCCTGGAAGTACCCGGGACCTTTCCCTCCCAGTTGGATTCCCAGCGTCATTAACCTCGTCGGTCCAGTGCACCCCCTTTCATTTCCTCTTGTGAGGGACAGGGCTGAGGAAGTTCAGAGGCAGATTTGGGCTTCTTTATGTGTAGGAGGGGATTTGGGGCGAAAGATCTCAACATGCTCAACATGAAATTATGAAAATGGCATCCCCAACCTATTCACACACGTGCACATGCACGTACAGGCCAATGAGTGTGCACGCATAGGCACACGCGCACCCCTACACATGCACACACTATATTCCTCTGGTCCTTCCCCCTTCCCGGTGCTAGTGTGGGCATCCATTCTAACTCGTTTGTCCAGGGCTGGAATAGCATCTGCAGAGAGACTTGGGCAGCATCTTTTGACCGGTTGAAAAAATGCAAAGTAACTCACAGCTCACCATCAAGGGGTTTGGTATCCCTGCCATGCCTTGGATGTTTTCTCCTCTCCTTTCTGCTGGACTTCTTGGGCTGGACCTTTGGAGGACTGCACAGACAGAGAGACAGCAACCTGAGCCAGCACTGCTTCAAGGGCAGCATCATGGCCTCCTGCGATACAGCTCTTCTGGCACAGGAGAGGAAGGAGACCTGATAGGATCCTAATCCTCCAAATAGACCACAAATGTGTGCTTGAAATAAATGACTTACAGAGTGTGGGATGCTGTCTGGCCAGGGATGGCCTTGTTCAAGCAGTCTGGACACGGGCCAAAATAGAAGAAATCTCCATACCACAGCTGGTCTTGCAACCTCTGTTTAGCACAAAACACATTTTTCTCTCATAATTGTGGCAAGAGAACAATTCCTAGAGTCCTTAGTCTGTGCCAGGGAACCGTTCTGCTTTAAGGACCTGTCCTGCATTACTCAAACACAGGGCTAACATGAGTTATTTTCCTCCTTGTCATGCACCTGCTGTGGAGTGCACGCCACACTGCCAGGACCGGAGGAGCGCGCGGCAGTACTGTGCGACCTGTTGTCAGACCTCACAGCGGGTATGAGCTCAGACGTGTGTCACTGCTGCCTTCTTTCAGCCGGAAAAGTCTTCCAGGGTAGCTAATCATTTAGCACAGCCAGTAAACACAGCTCGCTTCTGTCTCACCTGAGGAGTGGGACTGCATTGTCTCAATCCTTTGCATACTATTTTCAGTCTCTTTCCTAATGCAATCTTGTCTCACGATAACAACAGCATTGTACAGAGCGCCTCCTCCCCTCATCCCGGCCAAACGATTATTAGAGTCTCTTGAATGCACTGAAGAAATAGATCCATGTCAAGCAGCAAGACTGCAGCCTATTAAAATGCTTTGGTGTTAGAAAGAAAAAAAAGGAAGCTCGAGGACAATCGTTCCTGTTATTACACATTTGTGACCAGAGCAGTTGACCAAAATGTCAGGGTCCTGTAGGCTGCTTCTGTTAGAAACAAAAGTGTCTGATGTCCTGGATGCATCCAGCTCATTACAGTCATTTTTGTCTGACTGGAGGAGGTCTCAGCAGGAGGAATGCTTTGCTCACATGTCCAGACCTCTTTCAGCCAGCACTGAACCACTAAGCTCTCTCTCTGGTGTTTTTCTAGACCATGCTAGCAGGCGTCTTTGGCAGTTCTGGCCATTTTCGAGCTACCTTCTGTTACAGCCTTTCTGGTATTTCTGTCTGCCTTTTACACACACAGTGAGACACCTCTTTCCCCTCCTGTGCCTTGGAGGGACCTCTGCTTAATAGCTTCACACAGCATTTGGCCCTCTGTCCAGGAAGTGAATAGCGGTGATAATGAAGTGAAGGCAATGACTGCCGCCTATCACTTTTGTTCGTCTGTATGTTCAGGACTGGAACAGCATCTGCAGGGAGACTTGGGCAGCATCTTTTGTTCGTCTATATATTCGTCTACATGTAGACGAGTATGGTGAACATGTTCTGTATAGCATCTGTATGTTCATCTACACCCTTTGCATATACAGGCATAGATGAACAGATGAGCTGCTCCACAGGATCTGCCTGTTCTGGAGGCATCGGTTACGTTATCCCTTGAGACATGTTGTTTCCCAATCCCTGTGCAAAGCCCGAGCTGTCTGAGAGCTGCACTCCTGTTCTGCGCTGAGCTCTCTTTTTTTACGAGTATTTATTTCACAGCCGCAGCGATCGATGCAGGAAGGAGCGAGAATTGGTTCCTTGGTTGGTGTTTTGCTTATTAGTAAAAGCAGCCAGGAGCTGATGTGCACTCCAATATCAGCACATGCTGGGACAGACTCGCTCCCTCTGCCCAGCCACGCTGCAGCAACTCGCATCGCCCAGAGGGACGGCACCGGGCTCTGCCTGGCAGGCTGGGTTGTGATGAACCATGAGTGACTCCTGGGCTCATTCAGAAACGGGACGTGTCTGCACAGACCAAGTGCACTTGCACTCCACCACGTGAAATCCCCATTGCGTTTGGTGCCAGGCAGAGCAGCCCCAAGGCTGCTCTGCAGCACAGGCAGGAGCGGGGAGTTCTGGTCTGGCCATGCTCCATCGTGTTGCCTCAGATACCAGCAGTCCCACAAGCAGAATCAACCCCACCAGGTCAAGTCACTTGGGTCCTAGTGGTCACCTGCGCTCTTCTCCCATCTGCTCAGCCTGGGGAGCTCAGTGGATAACTTGGAGCTGCAGTGCTGAGCTCTGGACAGGCAGCAGGGTGAAGTCAGGGGCACTGGGCTCATTCTGCACTACCCTTTACCCCTTCAAAGAGATTCCTTGCAAAGAGATGCTCATCTGATATCCCCACCCTGTGCTATGGAACAACCTCCCAGGCATAGTCACACAAACGGGCTTTTCCTGGAAAATGCTAGCTCTTGGTTTTCTCCCCTTTTCTGCCCACCAAAAAAAAAAAAAATTAGGAGTTTTTCTGTTGCAAAGACCTGAGAAAGACCATGGCTATGGATTTCTATTGAAAATCTCCGGGTTTATCTTGTGAATTAAGGTGGTTAACCTAACAGTGCTGACATCGTGTGGCACCCTTGAAAGGATCTCAAGGCACCCCAGGGTGCTGTGGCATCCTGACTGAGAATCAATGTGCGGGATAAAGGAAAATGAGGCTGTAGATCATGTGTCATGCATATTGTTCATCACAGTCGCTGTGATTCCACTTGGACATAAGTGGGCTTTCTGAGTACGAGGGCAAAGATTTTATGTAGAGGAGCCTGGGTCTGATTCTGATTTGTAGTCATGTGTGTATGAAACCAGAATAAATGGAGTTTTACCTCAAATCCAGACCTGGTCCTGGGTGCTCTTTAAGATGCCGGCTGTCGTCTCCGCTGTGTAACGATATACCCGGCCATACAACTGATGTCAGCTACTGGCAAAGCACGAAACAATTCAAGGAACATTTCAGATGCATCTTTCAGCTTCTCAGGATGCTTGTCTTTCCAGCTGACATTACCTCATTGCGGCCTTTAATAATTTAGCAACTCTCCTATCAGCTCTAATGCAATCTGTGTGTCAGACTGGTGCCAGCACAGAAGGAACCGCGCTGTGAATCACATCTCAGTCATTTGCTGTAGGTGGTGTTTTGCTCCCCGCACAGCAGTGCAAGGTGTGAGCCAGGTCCTGTCCTCATCGTTCACCAAAGAAAGGCAAGGATTGCCCAGGGACGTGATGGTTATCCTGGCCCCTGCTCATTACCAGTTTGGCTCTTTCCTGGTTGCTTCTCCTCCGTGAGGGATGTCCCCCTTTAATACCCAGCCCCAGGAAGATTAGAGTATCCCCTGCTCATGTGTTGTATGTTGTTTCCTGTAGTCACGAGCAGTCAGAGCCAACCTTTTCAGCAGGCGCATCATGAACTAGCCTTGCACCCACTCTGAGTGCCACTACAATCCCCTTCCTCTGCCCATATGCTGCCGCCAAGTTGGCCACCCCAATCTAGACCAACCTAGCCCTGGGCTCTCCACTGTCCCTACTTTGCACCCCTTCCTCTTGGCTGGCTAGCACTGTGGCCTGTGCTGTTCTTCCCACACACCATCTTCCCTACAGACTGGTGGGAATGGTGCTGAAGTGCAGTCGTAGCCCTGATGCTCCACAGAACAGACAGGAATCAAGATTTGTTCAGTGAAAGCTTTTATTGGACCAACAATGCAGTTGGGAGAAATATTAGACAAGTTTTCAGGCACAACACACCTTTCCTCAGGTCCAGGAAAAGCAGATGTAGCCTAAGCTAAAGATTAGGTGGAACAATTACTTTTGCTTAGCTCTGTTATATAAATGAAAACAGTCCCTGAAAAAAGAGGGAATGGTGCAATACAGGTCAGTTCTAATTACTGTCTTTGGGCCCTAAACCTCAATAGGAGCTTTTCGTTTCTTTTCTCCTATGTTGCTAATGAGGCTACCAAGACAACGCGGATGTGTTAGCAGTGCTGTGCCAGGGAAGAGCATTATGCATTCTCAGTGCTGTACATCCCCTGTGGTCTAATTTCTGGCATCTGATTCTTTTTCTGGCTGTTCACTTCAAAGTCTACCTATCGGGCAGCAATCACAAAGCAAGAGGTGCTGCCCGGGGTTTCTGGGATGGACCGGGAACCAAGAAGAGATCCCGACTCTCTCATCTACAGCACCCTGGGAAGGCACCACAGGCCTGGAATATCCCACTGAGTTGCTGAAGGCAGATAAAAGCATCACTGGGTTTATGTTGCATCAGCTCTCCCTGGCACAACGGTCCCTTCCCTGACAAACTAAGAGGACTCCTCTGGCTCCTATAATTGCATTGTGCTGTTTTCAGTCTCAGTGGCAGCCTGTGTAAATGCCTCGAGTTAGCGATGTAGCAGAGACCTGAATCCTCATTCCGCTCTGTACTGCCAGACAGCTCTTGGGGAATACACCTGGATTTAATACATCATGGGCTGAACCTTTCATAGACTTCGGTCGGACCTTTGTTTCAGCTCATCATGAAGCTTGTGGGATCTGATAACGAAATTCAGCACCTCCCACCCCCGGAAGGAAGTGCTATTGATAGCAGAGCGGTACAGTGCGGCAGAAAGCTGCGTCTGAGCTAATGGTAGTCAGGCACAGCTTGGTTTCCTGTGTCCACCGGAGTTTGGCAAGGCCTTGCTCAGTATCAGTACTGAGCAGTTGATGGATCAGCTGGAAGCAGCAGCTGTCAGGGTCATTGAACTGAACATCACGTTGCTCTGAAAGGTTGATGTCTCTGTCTTGTTCACTTGGTGGAGTGAATCGCTGCAGCTGACGGTCGGTTTGTTGGCCTGCGTATCAACCAGGACAGAATGAAGTCCCCAGACAATGACTGTTTAATACCCTCTCACTCTAGACTATAACCAGCTCATTGTTAATCTGTGCAGCCATGATACCGAGCAAATGGCAACTATCAAATACTTGGAAAGCCTCATAAGCAGGTCTGGAGGAAGTCTGAAAGATGTGGGTGCCTGTATAGCCACAGACGTGTTCTGGGCTCGTCACGAGACACCGTGACATTTAGCATCACAGGGGACGAGCTGAGAAGTCAGCTTCTCTCGCAGACAGCTCTCATAGAAGGGGGACAGAGATCTCCCTCGGGAAGTGAAGCTGGTGAGGCCGAAGGCCTGTTACCTCCAGACGGGGCTGTATGGATTAGGGGCTGGGCTACTAGCAGAGAGGGATTTCAGCCAGCTGCAGCAGGAGAAAGGAGTTTCCTAAGAGCAGTCGCGGGGAAGCAGAGAAGTGACCACGGGAGGGAAGAGCGGTTGCTCAAGAAGCATCGCTCAGCAACAGGAACTGAGCAAAGGACTGCACAGACATAACTGAAAGAGGCGTTGAATGCGTGAGAGAGAAGTTCCTGTTCTGACCATGCAACCGCAGCCTTGTCCTTCTGCTGCTTGGCGCTGGCGGGGAACCGGCCATATAAAGTGAACCTTATAGTCAAGAACGTGTTTAAAAAGCATCCAGAGCAATGGTTCTCAGCCAGGTGGCGCAGCACCCTGGGGTTGCCTTGGGGTCCTTTCAAGGGTGCCGCGAGGTGCCACGAGTCAGTAGCACAGCTAGGGAAGCACAGGAGCAGTGCTGTGCAGGATCAGCCCCTGCAGCCCGCTACTCTGACAGTGGCAGATGTGGATGCTGCGCTGGGAGGACATCGAACCAGGGGTTTCTAGAGTGATCCATCCCCCATTCGATGCCCTCCCTGGCACCCACCACTCATTGGGCCAGAGATGACAAAGGACACACGATTCACGGGATAAACCCAGAGTTCAGCTGGGAATCCCAAAGGTCAGAAACACCCTGCCCTGCTGTGGTCTGGCTGAGCTCTTTGCAGCAGGAGAATGGCTCTAGCAGTTTTCTGTAGTCAAACAGCCCGTGAAAGCTCAGAGCTGGCATTGTCCAAGGCGAGCCTGGAGTCTAATGAGGGGCTATCGAGTCTAACGGGGTGAAGTGAGACTAATAAAGAGTGTCTTGAGTCTAAGGAGAGGTGTCCTGAGTCTAACAAGGGTGTCGCAGGTTTAACGGGGTGTCCTGAGTCTAAGAGGGGTGCATCAAATCTAACAGGGGTGCTGTAAATTTAATGAGGGGTGTCTCAAGTCTAATGGGGTGTCCTGAGTCTAACAGGGGTGTTGCAAATTTAATAAGGAGTGTCCTGAGTGAGTCTAACAGGTGTATTGAGTCTAACAGGGATGCATGCAGTCTAATGGGGTGTCCTGAGTCTAACAGGGGTGCCATGAGGGATGTTCTGCTTCTAATAAGGATGAACTGAATCTAGCAGGGGTGTTTCCAGGCTAGTAGGGGTGCCACGTGTCTAACAAGGGTGTATCAGGTCTAATGAGGGGTGTCTTGAGTCTAACGGGGTGCCCCGAGTCCAGGAGGGGTGCCGCGAGCTGAACATGGGTGCACCGAGTCTGACGCAGGCGTCCCAGTCTCCCGGGGCGGGGCGCTGCGGCGCCTCCCCGCCAGGGGGCGCTCGAGCGCCGCGCCCGACCACTGAACCCTCTGCAGCCCCGCCCCCTGGACGTGCTGCGTCATGCCGCTCCCCGCTCCTCCCCACCGCCAGGGCATGACGGCACGCCCCTTGCTGCCCTTCCCACCCGCGCCGGCAAGTCACGGCGCTCTCGCGAGACGTGCGCGTGGCCTCCGCTCCGTGCTCGCCCCGCGCCTCAGGCCGGGCCGGGCTGGGCCCTTCCGTGCTCCCGTCCCAGCCCCTCATGGCGTCCGACAGCGACACCGAGGAGTTCTACGACGCGCCCGAGGACGTGGACGTGGCCCCGGGCGGCGCCTCGCCCGCGCCGTGAGTGCCGGAGCTCTGGGCTGGGGGGAGCGGGGCGGGTGCGAGGGGACAGCTGGGAGCCCCCCGCTCCTCCAGCCGCGACGCCCCGCGCCGCATCATAGGATGCTCGAGGCTGGGCCGGGGGCCCTACAGCGGCCGCCCTGCCCCGACCCGATCATGGTGAGACACGCTTGTCAGTGGGCTGCCCTTAACGACCACAGCGCTGTCGGGGGTGTGCGACATCCTGAGGGTCCTGCCTTGATATCAGTGTCAGGCTGGTGTGCAACATCCTGAGGGTCCTGTCTCGAGATGAACATCAGGCTGGTGTGCGACATCCTGAGGGTCCTGTCTTGATATCAGTGTCAGGCTGGTGTGCGACAACCTGAGGGTCCTGTCTCGAGATGAACATCAGGCTGGTGTGCAACGTGCTGAGGGCCCTGTCTTGATATCAACATCAGGCTGGTGTGCAACATCCTGAGGGTCCTGTCTTGAACATCCTGAGGGTCCTGTCTCGAGATGAACATCAGGCTGGTGTGCAGCCGTAAAGCAAGGCAGCGTCTTGTGAAAGGGAAGACGCGCGTGCAGTTATAGGCCCCGCTGCTGTTCGTAACTCGGGAGCCCACCAGCAGTAAACTGCGGCCAGAAAGGAAAATAGCCGGCGCAGAAAACGAGACTTCTGGTGAAGTTCTTGTGGCTGGCGCCGCGTTGCGTGTCTGCAGGGCTCTGTTGAATAGGTCTTTTTCACTTGTTGTGCGGCATCGTATAGTTGGTGTGTATTGGTGACGGTTTAAAAGTAAAATCCTAAAATAATATCTAAATCATGAAGTATATTATGAAGCTGAGGGATTACCCATGAATTTTTTCTTTTCCATTTATCTGTTGCAAACGCCACTCTTTGTTTAAAGAACAAAAATGGTGCGCTCCACTGGTTCTTTACTGGCGTCGTGTCTGCAGTGCAGGGTGGGTGCTCCGTGTCACGTGTGTTGTGTGGTGGAGAAGAAAACGCGTGAGCTGTGTGTTCCTAGCAGCATAAACCGAAACCAGCCCTTGTTTCGGAGATGCTAGTCCCAGCGTGTAAACTTCCTAGTGTTAATCCTGATCACAGGCTGCATCATTTAGCAGCCGACTCAAAGCCGCTGGCAAATCAGTAGTGTACAAGTCTGCTAAGGAAATTGAGTTGTGTTGTGTCTCGCTCATTTCCTACTCAGGATAGCTGGCTGATTGTGTGCAATGTGACGTTAATTGTTCTTATTTCTTATTCTGATATACAGTAACATAGAAATTACTTCTGTCTTAAAGGGTGTCTTTTGCATTTAACATGTGGCTATGGGAGTCCTTTAATTCGTGTTCACGTTCTAGAAATGTTTAAGGTGCAAAATTAGAATTATTTTCTTTGATTCATCTTTTTTGGGTAGTGATCACTGACACAGAAAATGTTTCTCTGTTCAGAAGAGATGGCATTCCACACTGGCAGTCTTTAAAAATGTGATGGTTGATTTCTGAGCGTCCTTAATGTGTTCATGGGGGGGGGCAGGGGGGAAAAAATAACAAAAATGTTGCAACTAGCAGTTCTTAAATATTTGACTACAATGCAGTTTTCTCCAAAAACATTAAATCCTGACTTTGCCATTAATAACACAGGGCGCAATCATGAATATGTATGTAGCAGCTCAGATGGGAGTGAATCCAGAAAAAGGAGCTATAATTTAGCAAAGTGATGGTCCAAATTCATGGTTTTGCTTTATTATCTGGGAACGCAGAGAAAGAGACATAATCTAGGGCTCTGAATACAGGGATGGGTCTAATCCTTTCATTTATATGGAAACCTCTGTGACCTTGGAGTGGCGCACAACCTTTCTTTGTTTTGCTGCCTACAAAATAGGGATTATGCTTCCTGCCCACATTGCAGAAGTTGTGTGAAGGCTATTTAATGTTTGTAAATAATTAAAAATTAAAGTGCCAAGTATTACTCGCAGAATCAAAGTAGCATGTGTTAGCTGGCTGTGGTTTCAAGTATCTCATTTACTCGATTACAAGATGAGGGTTATTTTCCCCTATTTAATGTGGAAAGGAGAACCCTTCACCTTACAATGAGTATGAGGTGGCAGGGGATGGACAGCAGCTGCAGCTCTGGCTCCAACCTCAGGGTTGAGGCTGGAGGCAGCTGCTGCCTTTGTACCCCTGTCTCTCCCCCTCTTCCCCGCAATACTCTGTCCTTGCAGCCTCAAGACACCACTGCTCTCCTCTACCCCATGCTCGTATCTCCCCTTCTGCCTCACTCCTTACCTTCGTACTGTGCCACCAGGCTCCATCCTTGCTGCAGCCTGGAGCACAAAGCATGTGTTCCGGATGGGAGCCATGCTCATGACATGGCTTCAGCAGGGATGGAACTTGCAAGGAAGGAGTGGCATAGCAAAGGGAAGGGAGGTGGAGGGGGCAGCTTGGGGGTAAAGACTCAGGGGCGGGGGGGGGAAGGGGGTCAAAGATGGGAGGAAGGGGGTGGAGGCCCAAGGCTAGGGTGGGGGGGAGGAGAAGCAGCATGAAGGGGGGTGGAAAGGGGGATCAGGGATCTGGGGCTGAAGGGGCAGGCATGGAAGGGTAAGTGGTAGAGGTAGGTGGCAAGGGGCAAGCTCCCTGCCTCTCACTGCCTGCCCTCACTACTCCCCCTACTGCTTATGCTACCACATGCCCCCTATTGCCTCTCCTACCACCTGCCCTGCTCCCCCCCACTGCCTGCCCCATTGCTGTCCCCCATTACCTTTCCCCCCCCACTGTTTGCAGTAGTGAGGAGGTGAATTTAAGATGATCCTCCAATAATTAGATTCCATACATGGAAAATTACAATACATTTGTAAATTTTCTTTATCTAGAATCTAATTACTGGGGGGGTGTTGTCTTAAATTCAGGGTCATCTTGTATTCGGGTAAACATGGTAGCATTCTTTGTACCATATTCGGTAGTCAAATGTCTGTCTGTCATTGTGTTTGACCTTTCTTGGGATTAATAATTCACATTTTAAAACATGTTTTTTGAAATCCAGGCCGTTCCATCTGGATCAGACAGCAGTTTTTTGTTACCTGTAGTTTAGAAGAAGAACATACTTTTTTGTTTCTAGTCCTGACCTGGAGCGCTGGTTGCACTTGGAGCTTTCAGTTCATATTGGGGAGCTATGAGAGTAAGAAATGTCTGAAGATTTACCATGTGGAAGAGAGGGTTGGACAATCCTTCAAAACACAAGGCACTATGGTAGTCCTGCAAGCTTTGCCAAAGCTGTCTGTAGCTTAACAAATATTGCAACAGTACTTCCCTTGCTAATTTTTGCTGGCATTCAAGAGTGAGTCAATTAATTTGTTCCATGGGGGAAAAAAAAAACGTTATCAGGTTTGTATCAGCCATTTTTTTATGGTACAGCAGTGTACATGATCTAAATGTGAATGTCCTTGAGTTACTGGGTGCCTGCATGTAAATTTCACGTGCTTGAGTTTTTCCAGACTCTTTTGGCAGTTGCTAATTTAACTTTCTGTGCTTTAGCTTAAATATGACAAAGTTGAGATTCACCTAAATATCATGCATACAAGTAAGATAATTCAGTTTTTAATGTTGAGTTTGACAACACACACATACACGAATGCTGCCAGCTTAAAACTGTTGTAATGGGAACAGGCTAGTCAACTGTATTTGCAAAAATGGCATCTTTTTAACCCTGCAGAACTTTATGGTTTCAGTGCCTTTGCAAATGAGTGTTTCTTGGCTTTCTGCCTTTTTACTACACTGATGTCATGTGTGATAAATGTATTTAAAATGTCATCGCTAATAAATTATATCATGTTGATGTGTCAACTTGAGAGTTATAGGACCGAAAAGGCTTTTTCAGTATGAGTATTCTTATTTCTACCCTGCATAAGTGATCAGAATTTTAAAAACTGTTTGATAGGACTATGTAAATAATACGTAAGAGAGAGATTAGCTGTGTAATTTCACATTCTGACTTTATATAGGCTACCAGTGAGATCAGGAATTTAAGGGAAATGGTCTAAACTCCTACCATAAACCAGCTGGACACTACAAAGTATTAATGTGCACCCATATTCTGGCTGAGACTAGCCCTGCTCCCATGTCTTCTGTTTCTACTAAGGGAAGGAGTAGAGGCAGTGGGATTTTCCTTGAGAACCGCTACTTGATCTGCTTAACTGCATGTTTGTACATTTGTATGAGTGAGAACCTCAGGTTTGGAAGTAAGGATGATAACCCCGTTGGTTTCCGCAGGTTTTCTGCCTCTACTTTTATAAGTTTTTAATGTTTGTGGTTCCAGGGCTCAGCTCAGAATATTGTCAGCATTACTTTACCTTGCTGAACAGAAAGCATAAAATATTTGCGTAGGAGGTGTAAGCTTTAGGGGTGGCCAACCTGTGGCATGCATGCCAGAAGTGGCATAGGCATCTGTATGTTGGATATGGCAGATCGGTCAGAAAACGGAGCCACAGATCAGGCAGGGGCAGGGGATTGCGTTGGCCCTTGGGAGAGGGTACAGGGCTTACCTTGTGGCATACCAGCCAAAATGGTTGGGCCTCACTGGTTTACCTGAAGTGGGTGTCGATTCTGAAGTCTAATGGTGATATGAATATCACTATTTATTTCCTTAGAGAACATATGGTGGGAAAATGTTTAGGTCACATAAGATAAATGTTATGGATGAGGAAAAATAATTTCCAGGTCATCTAGTTTTTCCCTGCAGTGGTAAATCAGATTTCTCTAATGTATATTCTTCATGGCTTTTTTCCAGACGACTTGGAGATAGCTCAAATAATGTGGTTTCCACTACATAGTCAGAGAGGCTGTTCTGGAAGTCTTTTTTTTTTTTTTTTTTTTTTTTTTTAAACCAGTTTCTCATCTCATGATGCTGACACTTAAGTCCACACACGTACATGGCTGCACTTCATATAGATGTGCCCAAGCTAGCTTTAAATTAGCTGCTCAGGTACCAAAACAGTGTAGTTGCAGCAGCTCAATTCAGCATACTTGCTGGTTTCTGAGTAGGTTTTGTAGTGCTTAGTAGTGGCTGCCTTGTTGAAAGCCAGCTCTGGTATGCCTGCAGGAGCTGCAGCCCTGTACGCGTACATTTAGTTTTATTCTTGGCCTTGGAGGAGAATCGCTGGTCTAGTGCCAGTCCATAAAATTTATCTTAAAGTCTGATGTGTGGTGTGCCCAGAATGTTTAAGACTTTTTTTTTTTAAACTATTAAATCTACAAACAGTTTGAGAGAATGCGCAAAGTTTGCTCATTCTCATTAAAAATCTGACCATTTATTTTAAAGCTGCAATGCTATGTGGGAATTAGACACCTTGGAGAAGGAACGGATTCTCTTCCACACCCTCTGCAGCAGCACTCTTAGGAAGGCTGTGTTTATACATCACAGACTGCTTCTTTTATTGACAAGTCAGTTTGATTACAGATGTCTTCACTTATTCTTTGGGAGGAGTTGCTGACATTCTATAAAAGCCAGTAATTTGCATGCCTAATTTTGGAGTCCGAAGCTGGCATTTTGGCAGAAACAGAATACAGGGGGAGTTTCAGTAGGTAATGAATGGGCATCTTTACACTAGCAGCCCTTCAGGATGTTGATTAGCTTTGAATTTTTTTCTTGATGTATTATTTTATTCAACAGTTACAGCATCCTAAGTAATGAACAGGAACTGTAATTCTATGTAGCAATGATATTTTTGCATTGTTACAATATCAGGCATAAAATCAGTTAAACCACTCCTATGGCCCGCATACAACACAAGTGGTAAAGTCATTTGAAACCTTTCTGGTCACTCATAAAAAGAAAAAAAAAGTCATGATTCCTGTCTACAAGATCTTAGGTCTGTCATTACATTTAACTCGGCATCAAGCAAATACCCATGGATTGCAGCCAAATATTAAATCAAACCTTTGAAGGAATAAGTCTTGCTCTAATATCACAAGTAGAGAGAGATAGTTAGCTGTGTTAATCTGAAGTCAAATAGGAGGCAAGGCAGGGTGTTGCCTACAAAAGCTCGATACCTTTCTGAACAAGTTGTTTTTAAGGTGCCACTCTGCCCTGCCTTCTGATTAATCACAGTGATATATTCCACACTGAGTAGCTTTTAAAAATATTGTGTCTTTTGCTGATGCTGACTCAGTTTTTCTGGGGTAGCAGTATTGAAAGCGTAAGGGAAAATGGAGTTCCTTCAGTTCCTCTCCCTCCCCCCTCCTGTTTTAAGCACCTCGTTTAACAGCATCCTGAGCAGATCTCTTCAATACAGAGCTTTAGGAAGTGGTGCCATGAGTCCTGTCTAGATGAGGGTTCTTGAAACGGCTAGCTGTCATAGTGCCGAATCGGTAGCAGTGACAGCCAGATGTTTGGGAAATCTTGTAACAGTTGGTAGGCTGAGCATCCTTTGTAACTCCAACGCTGATAGTGGGGAAAAAGAGCACACTGTACTAAGAACCTGATGGCATGCTAAAGGAAGGGCATAGAACAAAGGAAAGATTAATTGCACATATAGACTGGTTCTGGCATGTGGCCTTTTCTTTGTTCCTCCACTTGTCAAATGTAAGAGTCAGCCACAAATCAAAGCCATGATGAGAAACTTCTTGTGCAGCCCGTGTTTTATGTTAGAACTTGTTACAAGGAAGTGAAACAGTGTAATAAGTTTTGAAAAGGAATTAGACTTGAGACAAAATAAAAACATCCTGAGTTTCATTAACTAGCGTAAACGTTTACAAAACCTTCAAACACCGTGCTTTATAGGGCTGTGCAGAGCTTCCATCGCTGATTCGGTTCGGAGGAGATTCAGCCCAATTCAGTGGCCAGATCTCTGAATCCAAATTGAATCGGGTGATCCATTAATCGATCCAAATTGAATCAGAAGCCTGTGATTTGAATCGGAGAGATTCAACGATCCGGCCATAGATACAGCTTTATATATATTTAATATGTACCTTGAGGTAACAGGTGCAGCTCATGAATGCTGAGGTGGTGGGGCAGACAGTGTCCCACAGGAATACTTCTCGGTCTGCCACTGAGCACGCAGGGGACCCCCCCAGCTCGGCCGCTCTTTTGCACTCGGGTTCCCCTCGTGGCTGATAACCGGGGGCGGGGTCCCCCCATGTGCTTGGCAGTGGACAACCCCACCCCCACCCCTGCGCTCCTGTGGCACGCTCCATCCGCCCCACCATCTCGGTGTTCGTGGGCACACCTGGTACCTCAAGGTACGTAGAAAGAACATAAAGCTGTGTCTATGGCCGAATTGTTGATTCTCCAAATTGGAATCAACTCTTCAGATTCGGCCAGATTGAATCAGGACAGTGATCTGAATCGGCAAATTGAATCATTGTCCCCTGAATTGGGCCAAATCCAAGTCGAATACTGCCAGCTTTGCACACTCCATTGCTTTAGTGTATAGGCTAAACATGGATTTTTTTTTCCTGGAGTTATTCCTAGACTGCCCCTAGGGTTGTGGTGGTAATTTTAAACCTTCTTTTGAAGCAGAGAGTACTGGTCTTTATCGGATACTAGGTGACTTACTGGATTTTTTTGACAGTTCCTTTGTTAACCTATTTCCAGAATGGCATTTGAAAATGAACGGCAACCAGTGGCAAGGCTTTTGTTTTCAAAGCATGCAGCATTAATTACATCCCTATAATGCTTCACCCAACTTGAGCCATCCTGCATCAGCCGAAGTTCCTGAACAGTGTCCAAGGGAATCCCAAGTAGAGAGCATTGCAGTCATGTATCCTGGTGTTTACAAGGGTGCAGAATCCTGCAGTGAGAACGGCATCAGGAATAGGCACAGCCTCCAGGCCAGCTGTAGGTCAGAGGAAGGAGGAAAGCATTACATGCTACTGCTGTCAACTAAAAATGAAAGACCAGCAATGGATACCCTCGCTGGGGTAGGCTGGCTGTGCAAGATACTGTTCTGGCTTCAGACCAGTCCCTTGCCAGTCAGCATCTCCCTTTAGCACAGACTGAACCTAAATCAGTTTGATAAGATGCTATTCAGGGGTGAAGATATTAATCTTCATAAAGTTTCTGTTCTTGCTTGACAGATCCTGCTAGCATGGAACTGCCCAATAATGGAAAGAGGGAAGGTCTTTTGCAGCCTGGGCAGCTGTAAGATGGATTGGGAGCCTGAATGAATGTGAAAGAAAATTCTCGAGGAAGCTGCTGATAATTTCAGATGGACTGACTGAAATGTCTAATTAACTGTACTGTCCTGTTGGCACTCTCTTGGACTCCCACTTTATAACAGCCTTGAGCCCCTTTTGTTCAGATAAGAGGGCAATAACCTGAATCAGCTACTCTGTGCATTTCTTTATTTGCATGTAGCTGAAAATTGATTTTTATCTAAAACCATTTTTATGAAATCCATTATACAGAGATGCTCCTGTGCCAGCTAGATAATGGCATCATAGATAAACTTCCTGGTTGAATACAAGAGTATACTCACCAGTACATTCATAATTAATAATAGAATTTAGCTTATTTATCTCTCCTCTTCTTTTTTGAGTCAAATACTTTCCATTGCTGGCATCACATTAAAAAAACTACTGGATTAAATTTTTCATGCAAGCTCAAGATCATCAGACTGATCTTTGTAACAAAATCACCATGTATTCTAGCATTATTATTAAGAGTTATATTAAGTTCTTTTTTTCGTGAAGGAAATTGTTATTGAGATACAATACTTGTAAAAACATCAGTGTAGGATGAATAGAAATGAGAAAAGAAGAAATCTGCTAATTGTAGGAGACTGGGAAAATAAAGGAGACCAGACATGGAAACAGAGAAATAAGGCTGGGAGGGACCTCAAGAGATCAATGTTAATTAAAAAATGTTGGGCAAGAACTGTATTTTCTATCTTTTTTTTTTCTTTTGTGGTATATTTGATGTTATAACTGCATAAAAACACCAAACACCTTGTGTTGAGGGGTGGGAGGGTGATGGCTGGGACTTTTTTTTCCATGTAATTTATTTATAATTAGCATACAAGTCTCATGAATAGGGTTTTTATTGTTAGTTCAAGCACACTACCAGCCGATCTACAAGACTAGTCTTACTACATCCAGTAGTAATTATAGAGAATAATGTTTTATTCTGAATGTATACAAAAGCAACATAAAAGCTTGTTATAGAAAATACAGTTTTTATTCCGCATTGTGACCAAATTTTGTGTTTCATTTTGTAGTACCCTCAACAATGTTCTGATATTGTTTTCAGTGCTCTTTTCTAGAGGGATTCTGTATGTTTCAGTAATAAATCAAATGGAAAATAATGTTTAATATAGTTTCCAGGAGAATCTGCAGTTAATTTACTAAACATATCATTTTGAATCTCGAGATAATTGGCCGATAGGAGGTGAGAAGAGCAACTATATTTGTCATATCCCATATCGTTAGCAAATAAGTAATCTGTTGAAAGGGTGTTTCCCTGCTTGATAGTTTTGTACGTATACCTCACATTTTAATATTACTTTGTGCCATGTAGGGTGAGCTGGATAGTTTTGGTTGTTATGGTTATTTAGATGATGCACCACCTAACCGGGACTTTATTATCCTGTCCCTGTATGGGGATGAGTACTGAGGCTCTGCTTTGTTTGGGCCCTGAGCACCACTGTAATAATCATGATTAATCAACACTGAGAAATAAAATACAGCTGATATTTGTGCCTTTAATCACAGTACTACTTCTATTTCTCCCTTTCCTTTTCAATTGAAAATGAAGGGATTATAGTACGGTTTCAAGCCCTAGTACTTCAAGTGTGACGTGGTTCTGGATAGCTGATTTTATTAATCAATATAGGGTAACAGGCATCTGTTAACTTCTTCAGATGAATCCTAATTTATTGTCCCGAAATCCCTGAATATTTACTTCTAGGGGTAGTACACATTGATCTGTGAAATGGAAAAAAATTCTTTCATGACGGTTCTACACAAACAGAACGTGCTTTATGCAGAGTGCTTTCAGAGGTCTAAATGACTTAGAAAATCTCACTTTAATTTATCTAGCATAGTTCTGACAAAAAGAAAGTTGAAATAGAAGTCATGTCTTTCTGAATTGTTATCCCTTACAATTATCATTTTTTAAGAAAGTGGGGAAGGAGGATGTTGGAATAAAAAAACTGTTTTATTCATGGAGGAGTTAAAAATATGAATAGGTGTATGACAGAGTAATGTTCAGTGATCTCTGCTGCTGGTCAAAACAGCTCGTACATTCTTGCCAACAATTTTAGATTTTATTCCCCATAAGCCTAAAAGAATAATTTTTACCGGTCTAATACAGGTAGAGTTTTTTTCCCCCACATCTAAGTAACTTTAGAGGTTCCTTAGTCAACACAAGTAGCACTTTTCGATGAGAGACAGTCTTCTACCTACAACATCAGAAATGAAGAACAAGCTTGGTGTTTGGCTCTGTTGCAAAAGTCCAGCCAGTGTGCTTCCCGTTACTGGGTCCCAGACAGCCGCTCTAATTAAAACACCTCGGCATCATGTGTATTCAGTATCCCACGTTGCAAAATGGTTGCCGGGGTGCTTTAACTAAAGCTTGTTTGGTGGGTTTCAGTTGCCACCACTTTGAAATACAGGGTGCTGAATACACGTGGTGGTGAAGCACACTGGAGTTTCCAGTTGGATTAATTGAGTCTGCTCAGATAGGCATCCCTAGTGACCTAGAGGCAGTTCAGTGATGGCTGATCCCATTCTCTAATTACATTTACGTGATGTTACACTTGAATAGATAATACATGTATTTTGGTGCAGAGTATGAACTTCTGAAGGCCCAGCGTAGAAAGCTGTTTTCCTCTTGTGTTGCCAGTGTGGAAGTGTCTTCATTTCAGTCCAGGTTCATTTGGGATCTTGGTTGCAGTGTTCACAGGGAGCCTGAAGAGTGAAGGGGCACGACAGAGAATGCAAGAGGTCTGGACTGAAGTACTTACCTGCACCGGTTTTGAGTTCCCACTGTTGTTCTTAGTGAGGGCTTCAGTTTTCAGTGGTGTCTATCTGTCATGAGCAATTCTTTTTTTTAATACCTTCTGATTAGAAATGTTCAGCGAGTGTAGACACAGAATAGCATGACTTGTGTGAGAGGAATGAGGGCAGGGGGCTCATTGGATGCTCAGATTCTGAGAAATGGCTTTCGGCTGGAATATTCCGAGATTACAGCAGTTAGAGTCCCAGCTCCTATTTAATTTCAGTGGAAACTGAGCATTTCATTCCTTCTAGCTCCCTGGGAAATCCCTGGTAAGGTTATTTCAACATTATGACAACTATTACTAATTTAACTCTCAGCAAGTCTGTAGCAGCTAGGCCCCCTCATATCTTTTTGCTGCCAGAGCTATTCTAGTTCCCCTGAATATTTCAGTGGAAGTTGCTGAGTGTTTTCTGGCAGAGTCTGGGCATGGGGGGGTGAGTTCTTTTCACACCCCTAACCAACATAACAATGTCAGCAGTATGTTGTTAGATAGGGAGAGCTAAGAGTTAAAGACCTTGCAGCATAATCTCTATGGGGTTTGGGGTTGTTTTGTGTTTTTTTTTGGGAGGGGGGGTTGTTTTTAATGTACAAGAGGCAAACAGTATTTTCAGTCTGAAAATGTAAACCACCACTGAAGAGGAAAATGCTCACAGTAATCATTTAACATGCAACTTCCGTTAAGTAAATGAGGAAGGATTTATTTTTGGAGCATTAAGTACCTTTTTGCATGTTTTTTATCTAAATTATTGTTTTCTCTTTTTCTAACAGGTCACCGACAAAAGTTGGGTCCCATATATTAAAGGTGCGTTTTTTAATATACCCTTTAAACATCTGTCAAGCCATAAATATAATGAAATTAAGTCCTTGATGTTGAGTCATCCTATTTTACCATAGCAGTCTAATTAGGTAGAAAACAGCAAATTAAGAACCTCCTCCGCATCAAACTTTCCTCGCCATGGATTTTTTTTTCTGGTTAAGTTGCGTGGAGTTACTGGCCCCATCCTTTTGTCGTGTTACAGAAGTATATGTGAACAAGTACAGGGAAATGTTTGCAGTTTTGTTTATCTTGACGACTGATTTATTTCAGATCATCGATTTTGTTCTTCCCTTCTGTCACTAAAATAACAATAGAAAATTTAGGAAAGTGTTCATGCTTTAAAAGCTACTGCTTTAGGTTACATGAAACCAAAGCACTAAATTTAGCTTATCGAAGCAGCATCACTGCTTCCCACGCAGATAATTAGTATGCTGCATCTATGCACAGTGATAACACAGCTGAATCTCTGACATGTACTAAGTAGGTCAGGTGTTGGTACCAGTATATTTGCAGATGAATTCATGATATGGCTTGGGAGAAGGGCCAAAGATTATGCCATCATCTTTTAAAGGGAGTAAAGGAATCCTAGCATTATGTCCCAGAGCGTTATGCAATTGGCGATGGAAGAGGCAGCAAATAAGTTGCCACAGCTACTGTGTTGGATCTGTAGTGCCAGGCTTTAGAAAGAGAAAGTTCGGTGTCTTTAATACTAGCATTGTACTTGTAGATCTCTCACTGAGGTATTGAGATTAAAGCGGATATTCCTTGATGATGAAATGTTAAATGTTTGAACTTGTTAATAGGGCTTTTTTCCTCAAATCCAAGGTGAGGTTCCTCCTCTTCCCTGCACCCCATTTATCATGGGGAGGGATGGGCAAGAGAAAGCCCTCTGTCATGGATTTGAGTACAAGATGGGAGGGGGTTGGGGTGATGGGACTGCTGGCTCCAACTCCGCATCAGCCCAGGCTTTGTGTTGGAGTTGCATCCTCTCTCTTTGCCTCCTCCCCGTCTACCGCCCCCACCACTGGGGTAGGCATGGGAGGGCGGCGGGTGGACATCTGGGCCTACAGTCATCGGGGGGATGACACGGGGATGCGATGACGCACAGGCAGCAAGGGCCAAAGGTCTGGCCATTTAACTCCCCCTATCACCTGCCCCTCTGCAGGGTGGTGGGTGGGGATAACAAATTTAAGATGTCCCTCCAATAATTAAGTTCTGTACATGGGAAATTAAAACAAGTTTATGAATTTTTCTATATATAAAATCTAGTTATTGGAGGGTCACATTAAATTCAAAGTTGTCTTGTATTTGGGTAAATGTAGTTCCATGTTTATCCCAACTAAAATGAGCACATGTTGAAATAGATTAAGTTGGATTTATGTAGCCTTGACTCAACTGAGGAATTTTAGTTGTAATCTAGTCTTTTTATTGTATATATTCTCTAGATGCTGTTGCTTAATTACTAATAAGGGTCTCAGTTTTACAAATGTTAATTATGGGGTACTTTTCTAAATCTCTTCACCTTCAAAAATCAGCTTTGGAAGACACAGTGCTGTTCTGTTCTCTGCTTGGCACCATATCAGTTCATTGAACTTGTGACTAACAGTAGAGTGTGCCTTGGAGGAGTCTGAGCTTTTTCACAAGTTCAAAGTCTAACAGGTGTGTTAAGGTCAACAAGTGAAAATTCAAAAAAAGGGGAGGGGGATTGTTGCTATAGTGGTTATTACTGTGAATGTTTATCAGTGTGTAATATGTTGTCACTTTGTCAGTACACCTTTGAAGAACACCTTGGCTTAAAATGAGTAATTAGTTTGTTAATGGAGGTTTAGATCACGAAGGTGCCTAAACAACACTGGTGTTGCTGCAGTGTGTGTTAGTACAGATTCCTGGACTGAGATTTGCAAAAATGAGTGCCTCAAGATAAGCTGTCCAAAGTAAACTGGATCTCTCTGGCTTCCACTGGGCTCTGTTGAAACCTGGGCTTTCCTGAAAATTAGGAAAGCTAATTTGGATATCTTATTGTGTATTCAAGTTCCTGCAATTTAGGCTCCCACTTTTTGGAAACTTGCCTTGTTAACCCCTCTCTCTCTCTCCTCCCCATTTACAGTTGTGCATTGTGCTGCTGTCCCTTCATTCATCATTAGGCCACAAAAATGTTGATGCCTGGTTTTAATTGTGCCTGATCCATGCTTTTATTACAGACTAAACTTCTTTCTGTATTGGTATAAACAGATTTTGGTCTCATACTAATTGCTTCCCAGTGTTGGTATGGCTTAATATGCTAATTAGTGTAGAAAAAATAAAACTGCTTATACAGTCATACTAGAAAAGTCACCCTTTGAAATCTTAGCAAGACAAGTGCAGGTTGGCAGAGTGGAAGGCCTGAGCCTCGCTTGGTAAACAGTAACTCTTCAGGTGCTCTAAAATATGAAGTGTATGTGTATCACCTGGATGGTCTTCAGAAATGCAGTAAGACATATGAGCAGGGGAAGGTGGGAGAACTTTTCACTTCCGATCAAATCAAAATCTCCCCGGCTTAAACAAGAACTGCCGTTTCCTGTTGAGTCAAGTCAGAACTGCAAAGTGCTGATGAAGTTAAGCCCTTAAGTGAATTGCAATAACTTGTGTGTATTAAGTGCTTCTCCAGGTTGAAATTATTTCTGATTTCCAGTATAACTCTTTGCTTTTATCACTGCTGAGCAATTCAGTGTCATGTTAAATATTTCAATCTCCATTAAGAAAAAACAGTTCCTTTTGATGCGATTTTGTTTTTGTTATAGTAAAAGTGCATGGCTGCCAGTTAAGTTGGGATAACACCTAGAAATAGAATTAACTGTAGTTGCTTGACCTAACTAAAATGGTTGATATTTTAGAATTACGTTGCAGAGATTTGCTGCATTATGTTGGCATATGGATGATGGTTCAGTCTTCACAATTGGATAGATTGCTTTTGAAATTAGTTTTTGCATGGGGGAATATTCGCAAACTTTAAGACATCTAATAGCTTATACTGGGGTAAAGTGAAGTTGCCAGTTGAAACTTTCTAGTGTTGATCAAACAAAAAGCACTAAGTTTGGCAGTGCATTTAATGCACTTAATTTGAAACTCCACTTTGTCAGTTTGCACTGCTCTTGCAGGGATCGCGGGCAGTTCATTGCTAAGATTTATGCCACACGCACAGCAGGGTAGACAAGTTGCTATTATAGAGACAATTGGAGCTTGATGGTTTAGGTCTCTCTTGGGAAGTAGGAAGGCTGGCTTGAGCCCTGTCAGGATGTGGGGAGCCTAGAACTCGGGTCTCCTGCTTTCTGGTGATGGCTCGACCCACTAATTCATTATGTAATAAGGTGGACACTGCCTGTTTCAGCCGTGCTTTCGGGGAAAGAAGGTATTTTGGCTACTGGTAAGGCATGTTAGGTGTGATATGACCATACCCACCAGATCAGGCCCTTACAGGGTCTTGGGTGGAAGTTAGGCACTACTCCATCTTGTTTCTGGATAGTGATGAAGCTTAGGCTGTTACCAGGCTGTTGGCTGTATAGTGTGGGGTGCTTCCACTTTTACATGGAAGCCTAGGTTTAGATGCATAAACTTTCTGGGTCAAAGAGTATAGACTGAAGGAATTTGTGTCTAATGGGTTTTGCAGGGTCATTCTGGGATCCTTTTTTTTGGCCTCAGCAAGCAGAATTTTATCTCCTAAGTCCCATTTCAGGTGCCCGGTGTCCTGATTTCTGTGTAGAATCAAGTAGATGGTAGAAAGTTCCTGTGCAATGGGGAGAGATCCGCTTCAGTTCTCCCCTATAAGAACAAGAGCAGAACAGAAATCCACTGAAATTGAACTGCTTTTTATTCTTCAGAGTAGTGTATATTTGTTTCCATGACTGATACCAGTATAAAATATTCTTTCTAATGCCATTTATAAAGTACTACAGGCTCTCCGCATGCAGCTATAAGAAAGCCTTCAGAGTCACAAGATTGTTTGCCCTCTAGCATATTTGATTCTGTGCTATATTGTACTGTTCCTAAATTATCTTTCCTGGTGGCAAATTTCTTATCACATTCCCATATTTTACAGGATACAGACAGCAGTATACACAAAGTCGAAAATGATGTCTTAATACAAGAAGTGAAACAAGATGATTCTAAAGAGGTTAGTTAAATATCTTTATAGAGATAGATATGTGTAATACCTAAACTTTAATTTTCTAGCTTATTGACATTTTAAAATCAAAAGTTAATGTTTCTAACCAATATATTCAAAAATTGAGCAATGCTGGTTAGAAAATAAACACAAAGATTTTTAGAAACTTATTTCTTGTTAACAGAAGAGATGCGGGGCATGTTTACACATTCGTTAATGCACTTTTGCTAGCACACATCAAGTTTAGCACCTCCGTTGTGAGGCACTAGAAAAATCTCCTTAGCCTATATTAATGTGCATTAACGAAAGTTTACAGGTTGTTTTTGTTACGGGGTGTAGTTTGTAGCCGTGTTGGCCTAAGGACATAGGCAGACAAGGTTCTTTGGGTGAATCTGATATCTACTGTTAGACCAACTTACATAGTTGGACAAAAATGTTAAGCAAGCTTTTGGGTTTAAAAACCCTTCGTCGGGCTGCGGCAGTTTCTGCAGTTGGTGTGTGCTCTTCCTGGATGGAATGCAAAGTAATGAAGCCAGAGGCTGGGCTGTTTTTTTGTGACACTTTAATTTGCATTAAAATAGGCTAATGTGCATTAAAGTGCACTTGTAGATGCACCCACATTTAAGCAAAGATTCAAAATTCATGGCTGCTAAAACACCTTGTTAATTTACAATGTTATAAAACTCTCAAAAAGATAAACATTTTTTCCCTCTTTAAACCAGTCTTGTCTCTACAAAAAAAAAAATGTCAACTGGAACTAAAATATTTACTTTCAAGCCATGCTAAAAAGCAAAGAAATATAACTGAGCTGAAAAAATTGCTTGCTTCTATTACCATTCAAATGGATTTATTTTGGGGCTTATCTCTTAGCTCAATAGCCTTGTTTCAACAGTACTGGAAATAATAATTCTTTTTGTATGTGCTTGTTCTCATCATAAAGGAAAGCAGTTTTTTTCAGCAAACCTAAGATTTTTTTCCTATGCCACTCCATTTATTCTTGTATTAGATGGCAAGTAGTGCTTTCTGCATGCTTATGTGACACAAGTATAAATATTTTTATATCTTTGGTTTTAGATTATTGACAGTATTATAGAAGAAAGCCAAAAGGTACAACAGCTAGATGATGATCGTTTGGTTTCCAAAGGAAAAGAACTCAATCAAACTTCAGATACGAGCGCTTGGATTTCTGGAGCAGATATCCTTAGTAATATACCAGAACTATTAGCTGCAAAAAATGCATTACAAGAAGATACTCAAGAGCCTGTGGACCAGAGCGAGTGTAAGGAAACTGAACTTGAATCCGGGAAACTTTTGCTTTCTTCTGATCATCCCTTTGAGCAACAAGAAGGTGAAACCACTAATAAACTAGCAGAAGTAATAAACTCAGCTGAAGAACTTAAAATTGCTGAAACAGAAACAGCAGAAGAACTATCTCAAAACGAGGAAATAACTGAAGTAAAACAGACAGATACTTTAGAACAGGTGGCTTCAGATTGCTTACCTACCAAAGATCTTGTTACAACAGAAGAATTGCCTCCAGCCAAACCCCGCAGGCAGCTTACTGTAGAACCTGACATAGTCGCTAGCACGAAGAAACCAGTTCCAGCACGGCCCCCACCACCAGCAAATGTTCCTCCTCCAAGACCACCACCACCAGCACGGCCTGCTCCACCCCCACGGAAGAAAAAGAGTGAACTGGACTTTGAGGTGCAAAAATCATCTGGTTTAGATGGTAAGTATTCACATTAAGGTGCTCTCTAGTTTAATCCAGCAGCCTCTTATTGGTGCAGTTATCCTTTTTCTGCTTTTTACTAAAGCCATCAGTCGTTCAACTTGATGACTTCTCTGTGCTTGTATTAGATGCGCTCAACTGAACAATCACAGTGGAATTTTAAAAGTACTGATGATTTAGGGACACAAGTCCCATTTAAATCATCAGTAGAGCTGGTCCTTGTTAACTCATATAGGTGTTAAAATAAAAATCCCGTTCCGTGCTTCTTACAGAATTTCACCTTTGTGTTTGTTACATGGTAGAAAGTGAAGGAAAGGATATTTTCAGTCTTGTAATTCCACTGTGCACATTTGTAGCATATTGTGATCACTGTCACTATTTTCTGTGTTTGTCTGTTCCCGTGATGCTCTCCTGTGCAGCAACAGGAGGCTAAAAGGTTTTTGTTTTGCCCCTTTTTTAAAGCGATTATAAAGCTACAAAATGGCATTGACTCAAAAGTATTTTTAATTGACTAAATCTTCAGTGCTTGAATATGTATTTATATTAGATTTTTTTAAATATCTAACATACTTAGGACTTCAGTATTTACCTGAGTCTTGTACCTACAGGATATGCTTACTAACCTTGACTGCCGCTGTGCATCTGTTATACCAGTTTATGCTAAGTAACAATAGTGTTCTGCTGTAATTGGAATCGCTCAACAGGAGTAAGAACGGTCAATCTAAAATGGTATCCAGTTCACAAGCCTTTGGAGTTACGTTTCTGATGCAGTATCTTTCAAAAATAAGCATTAAGTAGAACAAGAAGCTTCTTCCTTGATCTTATGTATCCTTTCTTTTCTCCAAATCTGTTTTTAGGGTCCTTCATATTTATAGTTCTGGCTTATGCTACCCTATTCATAAAGCATACACTGTGGGACGTGTATGTTTTAAAGGTGGTGGTATTAGTCATGTGCTTTCATCTGCCATTAGTTCCAGTAACTCTTTTCTGTAGGCTGATGTTTAAGTAGGGTACCTAGGTGGTGAAGCCTTCTTTTCGGAGGAAAGCTAACCTTCACTCCAGTAAACGGGGAAATTGCGTAAGAATCAGCATGTCACAAATCAAAATGTATAGTCCAATTTCTGTGTGTGTGTGTGTGTATATATGTGTGTGTGTGTGTATGTGTGTGTATATATATATATATATATATGTATATACATATAATATTTATTTTTAAATGAAGAGGAGATGCTGAGGCTTTAATGCAGTAACTGTATAACTATAGCTACAGATCATTTCTTTTTTCTACTGCTATTCAACATTTCAGAAGACCTTTGAAAGGTTGTACCATAAATCTTTATTTTCAGAGAAGTAGCCTTGTAATAAATCTTACTTTGGTTCAAATTGGTGTGTCCAAACTTGCCAAGTAAAAATACTTCTAACAAGCACAGTGTTTACAAACATAGGTTTGTAAGAGAGCCTGCAGAAATTTCTGTAACATACAAGGCTTTGTTTTTTCCTTCTAGAATAAGAGAATTAAACGTAGAAAGGCTAGAAACTCAATCCTTCAATGACACAGATGTTTTGCTTAATCAGTTGACTGCGGAGACCTGTCTTTTTGTAAGATCTTAGCTTCCAGCTTGTCCAAGTTTATTTGGCCTCCTGGGATAAAGGGGTGCTGGTCACAGCCGGAACTGAAAGGCATCTGGACCATGTGTGGGTAGCCATGACACATCCTTCAGAATGGGGCGGAGGAGTGCCCTGCATCTGGCAGGGTTTGTAAAAGAGACTTTGGGGTGGCAATGAATGAATGTGGTGGCAGTTAGTGGAGAACCAAAATGGGTTATCACATCTGTTGGTGCAGGAGATGTAAAGGGAACCAGAAAGGCAGCAAGCTGGTGGTGGAGTACAGAAGATCCTTTCTGCCCATATCGCTTAGGACTGCCAGGAGCAGTGCACAACATAGTTATGACCACACGCATTTCCCCAGAGGTGACTGTCGCACACTGGCCAGTTCTCAAATTCTTCTGCATGCACAGATGGGGCCTTTATATAATGTGGAACCACCGGGCAGCAGAATTTTATTGTATTAGCATTTTTTTATTGTGTTGGGGAAGTGATATGATTTTTCTTTTAAATGAACCCACCAGGGAGTTTACCTAAGAAAGTTAGACTCAGGGAGCTAAAAAGAACAGCTTTGTAATCAATTTACTTCTGCCTGCTGGGAAATGTTGGTTATTCTTACATTTTGGGAAATGTTTTGTGAATGGGAATTGGTACAGTCTTGATGTGACATCATGTAAGAACGTATGTGAGAGAGCGTTCCAGAGAAGTAGCTTGAAATGCAGTAAGAAAACGCAGGACTAAATGGTGGCCTAAATACAGCACTGGTGCAGGTGAGCATGTCTTAAAAAATGTTTAAAAGCCACAAAGAAAACAAGGGTCACCCTATTGTTGAGAGTAACATTTTGGTCAAGCCATGTCTGAACATTTTCCCTTCAGACTGTAGTCATGCTGAAATTATCCCCCACATAGTAAATATTTTTTTGCCCGTTGTATTAAAAAGCCTTGTTTTATTGTTCCACCAAAGCATAGTTCAAATAAGTGCTAGCAAAGTCTTGTGCAAAGTATAGAGCAATGAACTGTGCCCATGCATTACCGAGTGGATGAAGCAACCTGGCCTGCAGATCCCAGCAGAACGACGCACAGTCTATATCTCCAGCCTACACAAGTTAACAAAAGCGAGTGTTACTGGGACCGAGAAACTTCACTTTGGGCATATTCCTTCCCCCAACCTCTCCCAGTTTTGTGCATGGGGGAAATGTTCATGAAATATAAAATTTGCAATTTGAATTATCAGCAGAACATATTTTATCAACTAATATAACTTTGATTAAATGGTCAGTTTGGGGGGATTAGAATCAAGTGCACTGCACCTTTTTGTGATTATTTTCCTAGCAACACATACTACTTCTTAACAAGAAGTCTCTTTGCAGTTTCTAGAGAGAATTTTACAACTGGTGGTCTGTTAGCTCCAAGTACAGGGACAGAGTGCATGACCAAAGATTCCCAGCCTTCTTTGGATCTGGCAAGTGCAACTAGTGGAGATAAAATAGTTACTGCACAGGTAAATAAACTATTATTAATCTGTATTTTTGTATCCGCTGAAAAACCTGTTAACGTATCAGGACTCCATTGTGTCGAGCATTGTGCACTCGCAATAAAAAAAATGGCCTCTGCCTCAAAGCACTTGTGAACTAAGTCTTTTTTAAGACTGTTTATTAAAGAATTTTAACTTTTCTATGGCACTAGGTCATTTAAACGGTCACTTCCATACTGTAATTTCTGGGAAACTATGTGCGTTTGTGTGCATATGTGGTGCGTTCAAAACCTAATGCAGGAAAATTCATAAATAAGGTGATATCACCGACGGGGGAGAGAGCATTTCACGAGGATCTGGTCTCCTAGAGTTGACTACAGACTGATCAGTCTCTGAGCACTTCTCTCATCTGAAAATTATTACTTTCAGTCTCTCAGTCCACCTTTTTTCATTTGATTCTATGGTGGCTTTTAAGAAGTCCCTTGGCATCCAAATTGTGGCCAGGTTCCTCCCTGGTATTAAATCACTGTAGTCTTGTGAATTAGTTGGGTACGTAATTTTCATAGAAAATGGGAACTGGAAAGAAACTCACTTATTCCAGCTCAGAGGTAACTGTGCACACGGAGAGGACAGCTATTTAGAATATGTGGGAAATGACAAGAGGGATCGTGAGATCCAGAAGTGTTGCACACCCGCAGGTGCTCAGCATTTACGAAAAGCAGCAGAGTAGGTTTTAAATATTGTGTTCGGTTGTCTGTCTGTTTTGTCATTCAGAGTTTTTTGATTTCAGAATACTCGAAACATTTTTATTTATAAATGTATCTACTTGTATTGGCAAATGGATAATCATTTTCTAGAAATCTCATTGGTAAGGTCATTGTTACTTTCCAATACTGGAATTACAATGAAATTAATGTGTTTTATATGTATAAAACTACAGGAAAATGGGAAAGCAGGTGATGGAGAAACAATTACAAATGAAGTGCTTGGACCACAGCGACCCAGATCTAATTCGGGAAGAGAACTCACGGACGAGGTATGAATGAGACTTTGGGGCATAACACCTCCTCAAACCGGAAAAAAATCAAGCACAAGATGAGAGCGGAGATTCATCAGCCTCCGTACATTGTTGAGCTATGATATACTGTGGTGAAACATGAGTAGTTGCATTTACCTGTGAGCTTATCTTGTCACTCATGGCCAGGTTTGAACGCCGCTGGGGGTAGTGGAGTGGAATTCAGGAGTGTTTGGTTGTGTTTACCCTAGGAGTTACTATAGTTACTTATAACTTCAGGGTTTTTCGCGTGTATTGATGGCATCCAGTCGTTATCAAATTCCTCTTTACCCGTAAGTCAAAAGCTGTCTTGCTGTCAGGATGGCATTCTTCATTTTCAGTGTATTTCCTCCTCCTCTTTGTTTCTTTTGCCGTAGTACCTTAACGTGGTACTACTGGGCGCCTATACACAAGCAGCAAGACTTCTAACACACTGTAATTGCAGGCTCAATTAATCAAGTCTGCTGGAGCATGGCAATTACGACGCTCCAGCAGCCTCCCGTGTCTCATGTATCAGCATCCCTGCACTTTAAAATGACGGCGGGGCACTTTATCTAAAGCTTGTTCGACAAACATTAGATAAGGTTCCCCCACCGCCATTTTGATGGTACGCTGATACACGAGATGCTCCAGACACTTCCATTAGAGCAGCTCTTGAGGAATCGGTAAGCATGTGCATAAACGCTTCCAGATCCTCTCTTTCTAATACGCCTTCTGCATTCTCTCATGAATGTAGAAAAATGAGTGGAAATTTTAGCCAGTGTTTTTTTGCCAGACATGTAGAAAGAAGGGCAAGGAGAGAATGGAACACTTCTCTGGTATTATGAAGAAATAGGAATATTAACAAATGAAAGTAGGGGTATGACTTAGCCATCTGATCTTATTTTTGCCCTAGTCAGGTGGTAGGCAGAAACACTACATGAGTCCTGCTCAAGGCAAAATCATTCTATCCCAGTGTCCCGTAAGTGAACAGAGGTGTTAGTGGGCAGTTTACTAAAGTATACTTGTATTCTTTTTTGGATATGAAGTATGAAAGGGGGCCTTTAGATTTATGGCATCTACATCTACTCCTTTCCATCGAGTTTTCAAGTGTATAGCAATGCTAATTAGGACAGTATCAGTTTCCAAATATCGAT
>JAGPOW010001327.1:37797067-37869125 GCA_030014935.1 Caiman crocodilus | reverse complement strand
TGTTATGTTTCTTGTAGTTTTTCTGTGCTGTTAATCCGTGTGGTATGTTGATCTGATAGGTTTGCAGTGGAACTGATGAAGATCCTGATGATAAAAATGCACCCTTTAGACAGCGGCCGTTTTGCAAATACAAAGGACATACGGCAGATCTACTGGATCTCTCATGGTCTAAGGTAAGACACCCTTCATGCAGACTGCACAGCTTTTCCACTGTCCATATTTTGCTCTATTGCCTTGCTTCCATGCATCTTATGTTGGCCCTTCTATATCTAAGCAAAGCAGTGGATTTCTGCTCAATAGACACAGGTAGAGACTGTCCAAAAACTGGCAAAAACCTAAGTGGGGTGGTTTCCTTTTATCACAAGTGGAACATAGAGCGTAAGAACATGCATGTCATTCTCAGCTCCCTGCAACTTTTCACTCCTGCAGTAGCCTTCTTTAAACATGGGTGCAGGAGGCACAAATTTCCACTGTGTCACTGGGGACAGCTGGACTGTGCTGGCTTGCTTACTCTTGCTGAAGTTCTGGTCAGGATGCTTATGCGTCCAAAGATGGCCTGTCTCTGGGAATCGTTTCTCTGGCTAAATGTAACCGAAGACCAAGGGCCAGACTAGTCGTCTGCGGAGACTAATCTTAGTGGAAATAAAGCAGGACCCTGTTAAGTGTCACATTCCAGCTCAGTCTGCAGTGGCATGAAGCAGAGTCCATTTGTTTTGCTTATTTCCCATGGGAATGTGACGACCTGCTGCTAACGGCAGGTTTAGACCCTCTAAAAATGTTTTGCTTTCCCATAAATTTTGTTAACAAAAATGAACACAACTGAAAACCTGGTCTTCTCAGTTCGTGTCATGCCCTTCCCAGTAGAGTTCAGGCTGCTCAGAGAGGAGGCTAGGGTGGTTGGTACTGGTTATTTGACGCTTATCTCCATGTGAGCTGGGCAAAACATTTTTGTCACTATAATAGAAGTGTAGCTCAACCAAAACCACTCCTCTATGCCAAATACTAGCTTCAGCTAAACATGTTTAACATCCCCACCACAGTTGAAATGTTTTGAGTGTTCTGAAGCAATGTTTTAATTACTCCTTTTGGAATACTTAGTGTTGATATTTCCTAGAGTTAATTGAAGGAAAGCTAAACTTTTTAAAACACAGTATTTTGTTGTGAACTTTTTTATTTTGGGGGAGTTCAGCCATTAAAACAAAACCATTGTTCTCATAGCTTTAGGCATACTCGAAGCCGTGTTTTAAGCGCGCGTGTTTAAATGGTTAAGGTAAGTAGTGCAAACCATGTTGACCTTGTGACCATGAATGCTTCGTTGCAGTGGCCCTACTAGTTGGTGTTGGTGCTCAGCCATTTAAGCACAGTTCACTTCAGGTTGAAAATGGAAAATTCCTGTTGGATTCTACAGAAGCAACTGAGGAGACAAAAAATACAGAAATGAAAGATTTTAATTTGCTTTTATGTTTGTTTATAAACATCATTATTTCTGAGAGCCGCTGGTTGAAAAATGGAGTCTATATTGAAATCAAAGAAATGTATGTTTTCAGTTCTTAGTACAGGACGTGCAGCACAGAACCAGGATTGAACAAAATTCTCAGGTGAAAGAAATGCCCTAAATGGTGCTTTGTGAAATAACTGGAAAAGACTCTGAATTTGGGGTGGGAGGGAAAAGGAATTTCTGTTAATCTAGCCTGTGGTTTCCAGTTCATAACATCACTGCTATTTTTGTCTTCAGGACATTCCACATGTGCTTTTAAAGCTGCCTCTCTGCTGTTAAATAACATAAGAGACTCGCACTACACTGAGTTCTCTATCCTGGGGTTTTTTAAAGGAAAGCTTACCTTTGCCTTTTCTGTGCTGAACTACCAGGGCCACAGTAACTGGGTTGGATGAAAATAGCATTTTTATTTTAAAGTCCTAGGACCTAGATAGTGTAGGGAGAAATAATTGAATGATCTGAATTCCTTCGCAGCCTCACTGGGTATCATGCGAGTCCAAAGTATGAAATATAAGAAGAGAAAAAAATCTTAGAAACCCAGTTTCAGGAAAAGAAACCCTGTGGCAGGGCTTCTGTTTTTAAAAACCACAGGCAGTGCTTCTTTAGAAGGCTCTGGGGATAGCTGAAGTACTGACAGCATAAAGGGGATTGTTCTGTCTTAATTCTTTCTTTCTCAGGATGTCTCCATGGAAGGAGCAGTATGTTTAGGCAGGATTAAGCTGTTCCTTTTCTGCAACACCAACTTTGCAGCTAGCTGTGGGGGAGATAATTTTGGTGTCATAAATCAGGAATGTTCCTCAACTTCAAGTGGGAACTATGCAGGAATTAGGCTAACTTTCCAAGATTGCTATCCAAATTTCTCTAGTCACTGGGGAAAAAAATTAAATTAAAAAGTGCGACTGATTTTAAAAATGGAGGAAATGCTGTTAGGATCCAGAACAGTAACATTTCTATTCATAGTTCTCGCAGCTAGTTCCACCATTTAGTAAACTGGATGTGACGGCTAATAACTGTGCTTCCAGGGGGGGGGAATTGCATTTAACACTGGGCAGCCTCTAGTATTTAGTCAGCGCTCACGTCTTCATCATGGTTAACGTTTTGCTGGGATGCTAGGACCTGGAAATTTATGCAACCTGACCACGAAGTGCTAGATACCAAATTGTGTTTGTGCTTGGTACCTATAACCAGCCTTTGAGTGATCTCCTTACAATGTCTTCCGCAGAATTACTTCTTGCTTTCCTCTTCCATGGACAAAACCGTCAGATTATGGCACATCTCCAGAAGAGAGTGTCTCTGCTGCTTCCAGCACATAGACTTTGTCACTGCGATAGCTTTCCATCCAAGGGTAAGTAGCCATCTTTTGTTGCTGTTTGAATAGAGGGCAGATTTTGAAAGGGCGCTCGGGCACCTCCTGTTTGCTGTCAGATTGAAAACCTGACACTAATAATTGAATACCGGAATGTCTTCTGTGCCCATAAAAAATATCCCTCCTAGACCAGAGTCCTGCAGCGCAATCATTGTTAAGCCCTGGTCCCCACAGCATGGCTGTGACTGGCTGGCATGCTGCGTAAGGTATTACTGCCGTTATACTGGCTGCAGAGTTTTGGTCTGTGTTGCAAAAGCCAACTTGATTAAACATGATTTTGCAGCATGTTAAAACTTCCGGTTTTAAGTGAACTGTTAGAATGCATTTTAGGCCGTGCACCTCCTATTCCTGTGTACTCTGTTAGGACGATCGGTACTTCCTAAGTGGCTCGCTGGATGGGAAACTCCGACTTTGGAACATTCCTGACAAAAAAGTAGCGTTATGGAACGAAGTGGATGGGCAGACGAAATTAATCACGGCTGCAAACTTCTGTCAGAATGGCAAATACGCCGTGATTGGCACGTACGACGGCAGATGCATCTTCTACGACACGGAGGTACCACGTTCTGTTTTGGAATGGAGCTAGACGTGGACTGCCCGTTACGTTTATCGACAGGACAGCCACTTTCACTCCTACACGATGGGTTTTGTGGGAATTAAAGGAGGCTTTACATTAAGTCGTTTACCTTTCTGTCACAGAAATACCAGTTTTTAAATCAAGTTCCTTGAGTGTGGTGATAGCTGGCGCTTAAAACCATTAAGGATCATTTTAATTTCTCTTTTAGCACTTGAAGTACCACACGCAGATACACGTGCGTTCTACCAGAGGGCGGAACAGAGTAGGAAGAAAAATTACCGGGATTGAACCCTTGCCTGGAGAAAATAAGGTACGAATACAGTACGCTTCAAAGGCCGCCCGTACTCTCGCTGACCCCTGACATTGAGTATTGCTGCAGTATAATCCCCTGGGGCAACAGGATTCAGATTGCAGCAGAGGGGAAAATGCCATTTTTAATAGCATGTACCATATAATAAATATTGTAGGAATCGAAAATGACTGGACGCTGATAAGTTCCTTAGGAAATGCTTATTTTGTCTTTGGAAGAACTAGTTATTTGGAAAGTCTTCTGATGGCACGTGTGACTCGAGCAGTAGGTTAATCATGACGCGTAAGCTGCAGTTTTGTAGTCAGAAATGCGGCCATTTCCATAATGAGTCTCCTGGTGCAGCGTAAGGGACAAGTGCCTAAAATCAGAACTGATTTAAAGGGGTCAAATTATTTTGGCTCAAAGAATCTGCTCTTAAATACTGTGCTACAAAATAATGGGCTGAGCACGGTGTTTCTGCTGTATCGGCACTGTGGTGCTTTTGCTGAATCGACATCTAACCCTGTCATAATTAATGTTGCACCAGCTGCCGTTACTTGCAGGTCCTGTAATGCGGCCTGGTGGGTCTCAGACTTCGTAGGCTTGAGGCACCCTCAGAAAATGCCTGCCCTTTTTTGACTGGTCAGAAAAAGACTAGGGCAATTCTTCTGTTGCAAAGAACTCAGGAAGACCCCAGCAGGTCTGCAACGCTATGGATTCCTGTTTGCGATCTCTGGGTCTATTTTGTGAATCACATTTGCACACCTAACAGTGATGCCATTGTGTGGCACCCTTGGAAGGCTCTCAAAGCACCCCAGGGTGCAGTGGCACCCTGATTGCAAGTCACTCATTTAACCCAATGCATTAGGTATTGTTGGCTTAGCTCAGTATATCTTGGGTTTAGGTCATCAAATGCTGTGCTCCTGCCAGTGTAACTCATGCTGGGCAGCAGCTGCTAATAAAAACCCATCGGTGGGGCATCACCCGGATGCAGAGAAACCCCTCAGCCAGGAAGAGGTGACGTGCTCATTGGGAGCTTTCTAAACTTTACATCTTGGCTCTAGCAAGAGTTCTCTTTCTTAGCAGCTGAAAGACGCGCTGTGCAGCACCTGTCACAAGAGGAATGTTTTTAAATGGCAGCTGAACCGCGGGTGCCCTGGAATCAGAGCCTGTTGGCAAGAAGCCACGCCAGCCTGGTTCCAGTTGTTGTCAGGTACTCGGCTACCTGGTTTGCTTGCACGTCGTGATGCACCCAGGGAGTGCAGTAGCAGATGCTGGCACGCTAGCTAGCCTACACGCCCGGTTCCATTTCCAGCGTGCTGTGAAGGCACGAGTCAACTCAATTCTTCCTTGCCCTGTCTTGAGTTGCTGCTTTCCCCCATACCTTTTCCAGGCTCCCCTGTTTAAACTGTGTACTTAATTCCTGGTCCTGAAGAGCATGAACAGGGAGCTACAAAACCCCTCTGTGACCAAGTAAAATATCATTTGCTTATGTGATTGATAGTCTGCCACTCTTTATGAGGTCGCTCCGGTTCCCCAGCTGTGCACTGTGAATGGCATACCAGCTCTCTCCTGATGGATCATCATTACCGGACAGGACTTGGCTCTTAGGGCTGTAGAGCCAGGAGAGTCCATTAAGAACAGGGTGTTTGCTACGGTTGTGCAAGTCGCTTTGCCCGTCGTCATAATGAAACATTCAGTTCCAGCTGTGAGGACTGGTAGAAGCTGGGGCTTGTTGTAAACAAGAGTTGGTTGTAAGGACTTTGTAATCGCTGTCGTGTGTCTGTCTCCTCACCTAGACTGAAACTGCAGGACTGTTAGAAGTGATGCCTCTTGTTCCAGTTGCTCTGGGCTGAGTTTTGTGATGGGCCCAGTGCAAGTGGCAAGCTCTCCAAGAGCCTAGAAAGACTTCTGCTTCGTAGCCCAACTGAGCTCTGACCGTGTCTCAGCCGAGTTGTTAACCCTAAGGGTTGGGTCTAGCATAACTAATTTGTCGTTTATAATTAGAAATCAGGTTTTACACCTCCTCTAATGTGTTTACACCTCATTTCCCTTCCAGATACTCGTGACCTCAAACGATTCCAGGATCAGACTCTACGATTTAAGAGATTTGTCCTTATCCATGAAATACAAAGGTTATGTCAACAGCAGCAGCCAAATCAAAGCCAGTTTCAGGTAATTGGACCCTGTGTCATGGTATGAATGTGTCTTTATAGCAGTCCAGTCTGCAAGCCTCCTGGAAATCTGGCAGGCACCGTGCGTAAAACCCGTGCTGTGCAAACCAAAGATCTGGAGTGTTGGTTTGCTGCACGTTCTGTTGGGCAGGCACAAGTGATCCTGCTCGCAGGCGGGGTGCCAGAGTCTCCCCAAGAGCAGACACTCATGTAAAGAAGCTCATCCCTTCCAGACTGAGCATCGCTGTTGACATGTGCCCCGTAAGAATCTTCGCAGATTCTGAAAGCTGTTCAAAACTTCGGGGCTGGAGTAATGCCATGCTGGTCTGTAGGAGGAGAGGAGGAAAGGTCCCGGCTCTCTCTTCCTTTTAGTGCTATACTTTAGGCCGAGCCGGTGACAGAGCCCGGTCTTGAGGAAAGGGGCAATCTCGGGTCTGTGCTCAACTCAGAAGCTACTCCGGCATCCGTTCTTGTCTCGTGCTCAGCTGCTCGAGAAGGAGTGTAGCAGAACTGCACATCTTGGTTGCCAGCCGCCGTTCTGCAGTCAGCTGCTGGAGAGCTGATGGTGAGTGGGGATGACCAGAGCTGGGACATTCCTGCGTACAAGCCTGTAGACTGCGCTCCTGACGTTTAAATAGCAGACCTATTTCAAGTCCCAGGACCAGCAGGATTCCCCAGAAGCACTCCAACTGGGGACTGCATAGGCTACCTTGACACGGCCTGTTTTGCGTATGCATTACCTCTCATCTGCCACTTACTGTTTCTCCAAAGCCTGTAGTTCTTGCAGCTTTGCATACCCACGTCGTGTGCTTCTAGGTCCCATGTCAAAACTGACTGTAAAATGTGCACCTTTACCACTGCACGCCTCCCTAGATCCTCATTTCAGGTTGTCGGCAGCGCAGAGAAGTACTTGTTTTTTGTACGAGTTGCTTACTTGCAGTTTGGAGGAGGGTTCCTAATAAACGCGGAGAATGGGCTCTACACTGTCGGTGGCGGCGGGAGCGCGACTTCTCTGCAACATCACTAAGTTGGGTTTCTGCAGCTGCCGTTGTCAGTTGTTGGGGGCGCACCTTTTCGAAAAGGGTGGCAAGACCTGTGCGTACACACTACACGAATGGGCTGGTGGTTGTGTTAGACCCGGGCTTCCCGCTGTATCAGGCAGTTGTGCTGCCACGTGAAGCCCTGGGGCGACTGTCACCTTTTTCCACAATTGCTGATGTTCGTTGCTTGCTGCTCCGTTGCCCGAGTTCTTCTTTGGATTCGGATGCAGTCGTTACATCTCTCCAGTAACTAATGCGTATGTGGTGTTGGGGGTGGTTTTGTTCATTAACAGTTTTTCTCAGGGTATCAGAATCGTCTCTGATTGCTGTACTTGATACGCTAACCAGCATGGCGTGCTTTCTTCTGCGCTTCCATGTCCCTTTAAGAAAGCGATGCTGCGCTGGGAAGTTGGCTGAAAACTAAGGTGCACCTCTCCCCTTGTGTTTCTAGCCATGATTTTACCTACCTTGTAAGTGGCTCAGAAGATAAATATGTTTATATTTGGAGCACGTATCATGACTTAAGCAAGTTTACTTCAGTCAGAAGAGACCGTAATGACTTCTGGGAAGGCATCAAAGGTAAAATCCGCTTTCTTGATCTCGGTGTATTTTTTGAGTTTGCCTAAGCTTCTACACTTTTAGGGGTCGAATGTTTTTAATCCCTTTTGGCCTTTTATTTTTGCCAGCAGTAATTGAACTGTGGGGAATTGCACATATTGATTAACAGATATAGAAGCAAGCTATACGACCTCGCTAGTATCTTTTGAGCCTTGCTTATGTCATGACACTTGCTCCCTTGTAAAGTCTTTAGAAGATTTGACTCGGTGCTGTTGAATAAGTAGGATGGCACGAAGCGGTTGAGGTTTTCAGATAAACTGGGGCCAGACCAGCTGAGGCTCGGCTTCTGGGGGCACTGCCGTCGTTCAGTTGAGTTGGCAGAAGCATTAGCTCCATTGCAGCAATGTAAAACCCTCCAAATGCTGTAAAAAAGAACAGCCGCTATCTCAAAGTCATTTTCTGTTAATTGTATGGAGTTAAGTTGACTCTGAGACTGAAATGAGCTGCTTAAACTTGCAGATTGGTCACTTTATTTCTCTTATTTTAAAGAAATAAGACCATCAGAAAGGCCTACCTACTCCTCCAGGCTTTTGGGCAGCAGGAGCTCTGCAGTAAAGGGCATTTGTATGCATTTCCCTGCCCGGGCGGTTGCTTTTTGCTTCCTAGCTGTGGGAGTGGGTGCCTGCAGGGCTCTTGTTTGTAGTGCCGTCACTGACAAGAGGACTCGAGTACTGCCCTCCATGCTGATGCCCTGAAAGCAGAGGGAATGTGTTGGCTCATGTTGCCTTGAGCTGCCCAGGCACCGTGAAACTCTCGGGGGGTGCGCTGTGTTTTAGAGAATCAGTATTTCTCAAAATGAAATGAATTCAATACAAAGTGGATGTCCTCTTTTTCTTTAGCTCACAACGCAGTCGTCACATCAGCAATTTTTGCTCCTAACCCCAGTTTGATGGTATTGCTGGAAACTTCGGAAAAACAAGAAGCTGAAAGTACGGGAGACGATCCTGAAACGTCTGACACCATCCCGTCTGGTAAGGTGCTGCGTGGGGCTGTGGAAGTGCCGCTTGAGGGCAGAGCTTGTTCATCCCAGGGCTGCAGAGCCTTTTAACGGCGGAAGAGAGCAGGTGGCTGAAACCTTCCAGCTCGTAGGCCCCCCGGTCATTCTTAAGTGTGCAAACGAAAGCGGTTCTTTGGACTGTGAGGGGCCTGCCGTTGAAGCACGTTTCTTCCATCTCCCTTCCCCACTGGGATACGTGCTGTATAAATATCATTCATGAAATGTCCCTGGCCCAAGGAACACGTGTGATTTTGGCATGTGACCAGTGGCAACCACGGGATAATGTGCAGGAGGGTAAGGCGCATCTCCTAGATGGCGATGCAGACCGCGCCTTCTATTCAGACCACTCGTTGTGTGTTTAATAAGCAGTTCTCTGTGCAGCTGAACCAGCCTTTCCTTCCTTTTCCCCTTGGTCAGGTGCTCTGAAGACGGATCACACAGAAGTGCTTCTGTCAGCTGACTTCACCGGAGCAATCAAAGTCTTCATTAACAGGAAGAAAAATGTATCTTAATTATTTATTACTGACAGCATTCAAGTGTGGTACCCTGAGTAAAATGCCATAGGTGATGTGGATGGAAGCAAAGTATCTATAACAATGTCACTTGCTGATTTATTTTAAAATCTTTATTTTAAAGCTACTCAGTTATTGGACCTCTTGGAAACCAGTGTTGACCTATTAACACCTGGGCTTGTAGAATAGAAAGGAATGTGTAAGAATAACCTTGCCCAACAATAGGCTCTACATTTTCTAAATACTGTCGTTTTGCTAAATGATCGTGAACATGCACAGGTTTCTGCACGAAAATATATTAACATTCACACATGTGTGTGCCTTTTTGGTTACATGCACTACCTTGAACGTCGATTGTCAGGAGGCAGATTAGTGGTGCTTGTGGCGCCTGGACGGTGGGGAGAAGGGGATAGCTAATAAAGACATGATTGATCTAGCTTCAAACGAAAATGCAGTCTCTTTGCACAAAATTCCATTTCTAAGGAAAGTGAGATATTTTGGAGTTGTGGTAGTTTTTGCTCAGACTATTTAAGTTATGCAAGTTTCTGATGGATCAGCGACCATGTGTAAACATTTTTATAAATTTCTCAACTTCAGGACATGAATTTCTGTTGTCTTTTAATTGTTGTGGACTCCCGATTCCTGCCTTTATATGTGTCGTTTTGTTTTGGTTTGGGGTTTTTGCACACTTGAGCACAATTTCTATGTAAAGAATTCTGTCTCATTCCTGATCTGTGGGCACCAGGCTATGTTCACCGGGGGGAGGGGGAGATAAAGCTGCATTAGAAACAATTCTTATATTTTACAACAATGTAAAATAAACTGTTTACATTTTTTTAAACATTGTAGTTTAAACTGTTTTAAGTTGTCTTTTTGTTTAGAGCTACTGAATTTGAACGTCTTTGTAAATATTCATATAATGTACCTATGAAATAATGTTCTGGGCAACAGAGCCCATGAAATGTTATTGATGGTCAAGGATGTATCATTAAAATAGGTCACAAACACTTGGAAAAGGCTGTTTTGGGTTCTTTCTGTCTCTACGCAGTGTCTGCCTAGCTCCGAGCCGGCCTTGTGCTTTCACTCGTTGACTTTTCCTTTCTCCCCGTCTTTCTCTCACGAACTCTTATGGCATTTTTTTCCTTCAAAAAGAACATTTTAAATAGCAGGGGACTGAGCGTGGACATTACGAGGAAACAAGCTGAAGGGTTATTGTATGACTCCATGTGACCAATATCTGAACAGGATTCAACATCTCTTTTACGAGAGCATAGGGAGAGAAACGGGAAGAAAAATATGCCCGCTCGTGTTCTCCTCCTGTCTTTGTGCCGCTGTAGCAGCGCGATGAATACGAGCATAGTTTGAGTGTGAAGTTAATGTTGGAAGAAGCATCTTGAACAAGAGAGCACTTGGGAAAGGTCATTGGTAGAAACAGTTGGGTTTTTTATTTACTAAATTGTCTGCCAAATACAGATAATGGGAGCGGCACGCTTTGGAAAGCCCATCGATTACACAGTGCGTTCTCATTGGGGAGACGCGTGACTCATTGGTTTGGAAACAAGTACTCGTGTAGCTGAGACCGTCTGAAAGCTGTCTTCGCTTAGTGAAGTTGTTATGGGCTGGTGGCTGCTGGTCTCCTCTGCCAGGGTTAGAAGTTGAGAATCGAAAGCACCTGAAGGCAATCTCTATTAATCTGTAAAATGAAACGAAGAGGCCCTGTGAACACGCACTGCTCTGTTCAGTGCTTGCTTCTACTTCCTGGATGGAGACGCTTAAACCTGCTCCCAGCTGGCAGCTCTGCTAGGTTGCTCCCCACTCGCAGCCTGCGTGTGCTCGGCGGTATACCAGACGTAGCACTTCTCACGTGGCGCTACCTACCTCTGTTGTGCTCTGGGATGTTGGGGAGTTCTGACCGTTTTGTGTTCTTCCCTGCCGGTCGGTTGGTGTCCATCTCTCTCTCTCTGCCTGGTCTCCCCCTGGGATGCGCGGGTAACAAAGCATCTAACCCCTGTCATCCCAAGAAGCCAGTCTGCTAAGAGCTGCATGTGAGGCTAGACCTGCTGCCTGACCTGGAGCTGGAAGGGGCAAAGGACGCGTGGTTTGTGACCCTTGCCAGATTTAAAGCCTGAGAGAGGCAGCGTGAGTCTTTAAACTCATTTGGTGAGCTCCCCACATCAGAAGCTTTGGCATCCAGGACCCGGAGATGCCCTCACAGGCGAGCCTGGCTTGGTGGGGCAGAAAGTCAGCAGGGATTAAATACTGGACTAAATGCTTAATTTACCACTTACGAATGCGGCCCCGGTGTCTGTGTGGTGCCTTCAGGGACCAGGCCGCCCGAGTGCTGTCGTACAGGGAAGTCACACGGGACATTTCCTCTGGTTATGGCAGCTGAAAGGAGTGAACAGAAATGCTCCGGCTTCCTCTCGCAGAGAAGTGATAGCAAAAATGAAGGGAGCTGGTCCGAAAGCACCGGTGGGTGGTGCAGTTGAAACGGTGCTTGGTGTTGGGCGCGTTTCCCTGGCGCTGGTGAGATCCCACCCGACACGCGGGACCGTTGCGCTGATGCAGTCTTCAGAAGCTTGCCCGTGCTCTTCTGCTTTAGCTTTCCATCTGCTGGACCCCTCCCCGTGGATCCGCCCGCGTGGGCTCCGTCCCCTGCGGGTCCAGCAAAACCACAGGTTTGAAGCAGACCCTGCTTATTGCAGCTGTGCAGGTAGGTCACGAACTGGAGGTGACCCATGCTGTACCTCAATGGTACCTTTCCCCTGATGATACTCGTGATGAGCTCTGACCTGCAGCCAGGTCGCACCTGGTTTGTTTAGCTTTGTTTTAATTAGTTTTGCTGTCCGGCCCGAGAGATGAGAGTGTTTTCTACGCGGCCTCTCAGCTCTCTTAAAGAGCTGGTGGATATCTCATGTTAGTGAGTTGTGGTCGCAATCACACGTAACCTGCTTGAGATCAGAACAATCAAGGCCTTGTTTCTCTCTAGCGGCTGCAAGCTCTGCTAATTGCGCGTGCACTTCGTGCCCCACGAAGTCCAGTGTCTTAAGCATTGCTGGGTACTGCTGTCTGAGCAGTGGGTGGCATTAAGTGAAACTTGCTTGAGAAGAGTGCAAGACCGATTTGAAATGTGTGCCCCGAACAGGTTTGGGGTTTGCATTCCTGCCTGATCTCAGCCTGCAGCAGGTCGGGGTTTTACATCTTCAGCTCCCGTGGGTTCTGCTGTCGAGTGTTTGTTACCGGTAGTTTGAATGGTTTGGAGATCGGGGCGCCAAAACCCCACAACCTGCTCCCACCCAGCGGTGCCCAAAGGCAGTTCGTGTCAATGCAAGTACCCATTGCCTCTTCCTTTTTCTCCCCTTCTCTCCTGGCTCCCCCTATTCTAACTTGTTGCATCTTATCCTAAAGTGCAAGGCCTTCTGGCTGGGCCCGTCCTATTTGTGCAACAGGGCCCTGATCCTAATGTGACTCGTACAGCGAACCGCACGTTTACTCTGCCACGGGGCTGTGGTTTTCTGCATTGCACGCTCTACCAGGTGCCCCTGTACCGCGGCGCCAGCTGCGTTCCCAATAGGTCAGGCACCGACTCCTGGAGCCTCCTGCGGGAGGAAGCCAGGTGACCTGTTTTCCCCTCTGGAAACAGAGGTGTTTGAATGAGGCATCTCCTGTCACTCCCAAGATGCTGACTTGTTTCCCTTGGTTCACCAGCAGTAGAGCCCCGAGGGCAAAACCCCACCTGAAGTGTTAGAGCCCTCTGCCCGCTTCCGCGAAGCCAAACAGAAGAGCAAGGCCTGGATAGGCACGTGAACGTCATTCTCGGACACCTCCGTTCTTCCTCTCGACTCTGGCGACGCACCGCAGCAAGCACGTGCTGCTGGGGAAGAGTTCGTCTGTCGCTGAGCCGACGTGAGAAGGAGCTCTGAAGGATCTGGGCTCGATGAGCCTTACGCTGCTTTATTCTTCCGTGGAAGTGACTCTCCACGAGCGGTGGTCGGATGCTGCAGCATGTTAGGATGGTGCTGGGGAGACCTGCCGGGACCCCCGTGTGCCAGGCACCGTGCAAACAAAGCCAGAAGCTGCGCTCGGCCCCACGCCGCTTCGGTCTCGGTACAAGGCCGGAGACAAATTGAGGGGTGCTGCGAAACAAAGATGCTTTCTAACGGCATCTGCTTTTCTGAAAGAAACGTGCGTGTGCACAAGAACTGGAAGTGTGCGCAGATGAAGATTTAGTTCCCAGGCTGAAGAAATTCAGTTCTGTCTGCAGTGGCGTATTTGCCCACGTTTTGTGGGAACTCGAGTTGGTCCAGACTTTAGGCGAGGCGATTTGTCTGCACAGCACTACTCCACAGTGCCCTGGTGCTGCTGCGCAGGCAGATAGCAGCATTCACATCACTGGCACCCTGCGAGATTTCTAATACCTTACGCAGTTTGTGTTCGTGCAAAAACCCAAAGGGCTCCCTCGATACTTGGTGCGATCCCATCATCTGTACAGACCCCCCCCCCCGACACCGAATCACACGGCTGCAGCCCACCACGTCTCCCCCAGACACGGTCGTCCCAGTCTAACCCGCCCCAGCTAAATGCCTGCTGCGCCCTGCACTGAGCACGCGGGCAGGGACGGAGAAGTCGCAGCCTCCGGATGCAGTCTGTCCCGGCGCTTATCCACCCTGCCATAGAAAGCTGTTCCTGACGTCCAACCCCGATTCCCTTGCTGCGCGTGGAGGTGCCGGGCAGTAGCCTTTCGTTGAGCCCAAATGTGAACTGTGACCAGACGTGAAGCTCGTTTCCACTAGATGGTGCCAGATGTTTAGACTACTTGGTCCGATTCAAAGCTATCGCAAAAAGTCCTTGCCTCGAACAACACAAAGGCGTAAGATTGATTGCAAAAGCAATGGGCCAGATCGTTTGCTGGGCAGGGGGAGAGTAAGGGCTTTATATTCCTCATACGCCCTTTGGGGGACTTGAAAGCACAGAAAAGTCATGTATTCCTTGTTGCCATAAACAGTGAGGAGCCCATCCATCCCTCCTGGACATCTCTCCAGCAACAATTTCTCCCAAGTGTGGTAAGCGCTCAGATGGAAATACGGGCCCTAGTAATGGTTTGGTACCGATCCCAGATAGACGACTGTTGTTCTGGTGGTTTTGGAAAGGTGCGGGGACGACCTCTGTGCACAGAGCTGCCTCGTTCCAAACTCTGACTTTCCATTTGGTCTGCTCGTGAATTAAATGGGTGTAAGCCACGCTACAACTAAAAGTCGTCTCGCGTACCCCACTGGAACACGGGTACTTTTAGACTTACCGAAGCAAAGTGAGAGCTTGAGTCTGCCTAAACCCTTTGCACACCTGCATTTTTCCTTGTAACTTGGTTGCTTCTGCTTTGCAGTCCATCATTGCTTGGTTTTAATTTTGCATTCCAGCAGTACCCAAGACCCCAACCACAGGCGAGACTCCAGATGTGCTGGGCGCCGTACGTGCCAAACGTGACAAGGCACCCGGTGAAAAAGTTCCTTTCGCTGAGAGGCAAAAATTGTTCTATTTTGCAGACAGAAAAACCAAGGCATGACAAAGTGCAGTGCTGCTTGATCTGATAGGAAACGTATGCCAGGATCGAGGCCAGCGCCAGGCTGCAGGAAGCTGTCCAGTCCTCCCCGCTCTTGATCAGCAGGCACATTCGTTACCGAGGCTAAAGGCAAAGTCGTCTAAAGCGCATTAGTGTCCCAGCAGCGAAGGCCTGGGAGCCTCTTGTAAGGGTCTGAGACGAGCGGCTGGCTGCTGGCGTCGTCTGTGCACCCATCGCCATTTGGGGGGAATTGCAGGAGACGGGCTGCCCTACCCGGGCACCTGGAGACGTGCCGACAGGACAGCCCGGGGCAGGGTCGCCTTCCTGAGGACAGACGGTATGAAGCCAAGTAAGTCCCCAGGCATTTCGCTCGCTCTCGCTGCCTGCCTCAGCGCTGAACCGCCTGCTAGGCTTCATCGACCCACGGGGTCAAGGCGGGTCTTGCTATCCATTGACTGCAATGCTCGCTTCCTGAACTGGACATGGAGATGGGGCGTTTCTCGCCGAACAGAGCTGAGAGACGGCACGACCTCCAGCCTGGCTGCCCCTGTCCGTGCTAGCGGGGACCCCGCAGGACCTTGTAGCGGCAGCGTTGTGTGACATGCAGGAAAGGTGCCCAGCGGACGGCAGCAAGACGAGGAACTTGCGTGGCCAAGACGCTCTAGGTACCATCTCTGGGGAGGAGAACCAGCCTCATCTCTAACGGGACAGAGGCTCGTTCCCCATGGCCTGCTCGGCCCCTGGCTCCCGTGTTGAGACGACCAGGGAAGGAGTTAGCTGGCTAGTACGGTACAAAACTGGCCTAGACCCTGACAGTGCTGGGAGGATCGCTCCTTTAATACTAGGGCTCGCGAGGGTGAGAAGTCGTCTCCGGTTGCTGTCTCCTAGTCCGGATGAAGGACTGCAAAAGCAAGAGGGCAGCGACTCTGCAGGGAGCCAGTGCAATTTGGGGAAGGACGATGACGAGGTACCTGGTAAGTAATGGGAACAGCAGGGAGAGGGAGGCGGGGGTGGCTGAAACATCCAGGCCAAAGTCCTGCACGCTTCCCGGGATTTCCAGGAACAGGCAGAAGGTGGCGGGAAACGCCAACGGTGCTGTCACAGAGAACTCGAGGGCTTGTCCTCGGTACAGGAAACGGGGAGAGGGAGCGTTTCAAGGACTAGAAAATCCTGATGCTGCAGCTTCCCAGAGCAGGGGGGCTCAGGCGGGTCTGCGTCCACGTGGCAAGGAGAGCACCGTGCGCTTCCTCCTCGCTCGTGGGGCTGCTCTCACTAGGCAGCGCACCGTCCTCCTGGCCCTTCCTGCGTCGCGAGGGGCATCCGGACCCTTCGTGGGGCGCTGCCTGAGCACGGCGCCTGTTCTCCCCGAGCTTTTCAGGTAGCTGCAGCGTGGTGTGATGCCAACTCCTTGGGGGGGACATCACTATCTCTTAAATGTGCCCTACCCATTGCACCCCTTTTTCGCTTGCATTTCATAGTGCTCCTAGGAAGTAGAGGCATGGTGAAGGTGCAGGGAACAAGAGCCGGAGGACTGGGTGACGCCGCTCGGTAACTAGCCTTGCACCCATCTGAGAGCTGCACGAATGACTCGGTTTCTAGGAACTGTGCAAGTTGCAGAGATGATTCATTTCCCGTCCCGTGACCTGCCCTAGCACTTGCAGTCCTGCTCTCATTGCCTCCCTTGCAAGCAAGCTGTTACTTTGGCCTGCTCAGCTTCGGGCCCCCGTGGGCTACGGCCGGGAAGAGTAGTTCTCGCGTGCTTTGCACGTAACGCCTGCCTTCTGCACTGAAACGTGTGCATATCTGAGCAGGAAGCCAGCCAATCAACCCTTGTCTTGAAGACAAGGCGATGCTCTCATCTGTCCTAAATTCATTACTTTTTGGTTCACCCCATTTGCCCTGTTTTTGAGGACGTTTTTTCCAAAAAAACCCAAAAAAAGCATTTCTGAAGCAGCAGAGTGGCTCTCGTAGCTGCCCTCTTCACCTAACGCCTGCATCCAGCGCGTGCGTGGGTCAGCTCACGGCACCACACAGCGTCATTGCATTTCCCCCGGGGTTTCCCAGTACGGAAAAGCAGATGTAGCGTTGCGCGTGAAACCCGTCGGCAGCCTGCTGGAAAGCAACGGGACGGCTGCTCCAGGCCTGGCAAATCGCACGTCCGCCGGAGCCGCTTCATAACGGCTGCATTTGAACTCGCTGCAGGTCGCACTGGAGGATCGAAACGATTCCCTCGCGTCTTGAAGGCTTGGTATCGCGCACGCAGCAGAAGGAACGTCTTCCTCAGTTGCTTTATGCAATGTCATCACCATAAATACCTTGAGATCTAGTCTTGCACTTAGAGAAACCTTCCCCCTGCTCTGACCTCTCCTCTCTGCTTCGCTGTGGCAGGCTGTCTTCTCTCACTGACGCGCACGTGGTTGCAGCAACCTCCCCAGGAGACAAATCCACGTTTTACGATCAACTTGTTTTGTGACCGGACAGGAATCCGTGAGATGCACAAAGTGCAGAAATGAGCTCCCCCTTGAGATGAGAAAAGAAGTGAGGGGGGAGTGGATAGCAGCCTTCACCTCCCTGCGGGGGGGTGCAAAGAGGACGGAGCTGGGCTGCTCTCAGTGCGGGCAGACGGCAGGACAAGGAGCAGTGGGCTCAGGCTGCAGCAAGGCAAGTTGAGGTTGGGTATTAGGAAACACTTTCTCACTAGAAGTGTGGTGAAGCCCTGGAAATGGCTCCCCAGAGGTGGTGGAAGCTCCATCCTTAGCTCCAAATCAGACCTGAGCCCAGGAAAGGGTCAACCGTTTCTCCCTCAGGCAACAGCACAGGTTCTAGGGAAGGACTTTTTTGTACACTGGCTCTTCAGTTTGGCCAGGTGGGCACAGGCGAAAGGCAATTTGGTCCCTATCGTGCCACCTGCAAAGCTTAGAAGAGGTGCAGAGTTGTCGGGCCCCATTCTCACTGCTACGCAGAGCAGCGGGTGGCAAGGGCATGTAACGGGGCCTGCTGTGAGACTGCAGATGTGGAAGCGAATCCCCACGCTGTGGAAGCGAATTTCGGATGGTTGCATCCCAGCCTCTCCTGGCTCTGAAGCAGCTGTGCTCCCGAGCTGCCGTGGGCCTGGATGCGTGGAGCTTTCCAGCTGTGCCCGGTCTGGTGGTGGCGTCGGGCAGCCTGCGGGAAGGAACGTGGCTGCAGGAAGCGCAGGCCTGAGGCTGCTGCCAGCGGGGGTTGGACCAGCCCTGCTTCCCTTGCACGGTCTGAAAGAGGGGGCGAGCTCCTGGGGTCCAAGGACCCTCGTGCCTGGCGTCCGAGCCGTGGTTGAAGGAGCTCCTGGTGTTGGGTGCTGGCGACCGGGAGCACAAAACACCTGTTCCCAGCTGCTGCTGCCCACCAGCCCCTGCAGCCCTTCCCCTTTCCTAGGCCTAGGGCCCGTCCCAGGAGGATGCACCCAGCGCGAGTGGTGCCCTTAACCAGGGTAGGCACTCTCCGGGCTGGCTGGGGGTGCCCTTAGCTGGGGCAGGGGGTGCTTGGGATGGGCTGGGGTGACTTTAGCCAGGCAGGGGCTCTCCAGGCGGGCTGGGGCTGCCCTCAACTGGGGCAGGGGTGGGATGGGGCTGCCCTTAGTTTGGCAGGGGATGCTGTGGGGTGGGCAGGGGGTGTGCGTGGCCGGGCAGGGTCTCTTGGGATAGGCTGGGGTGCACGTGGCCGGGCAGGGGATGCGTGTGGCCGGGCAGGGTCTCTTGGGATAGGCTGGGGTGCACGTGGCTGGGCAGGGGGTGCTGTGGGGTGGGCAGGGGGTGCGTGTGACTGGGCAGGGTCTCTTGGGATGGGTTAGGGGTGCACATGGCTGGGCAGGGGGTGCTGTGGGGTAGGCAGGGGGTGTATGTGGCTGGGCAGGGGCTCTTGGGGTGGGTTAGGGGTGCACGTGGCTGGGCAGGGGATGCTGTGGGGTAGGCAGGGGGTGTACGTGGCTGGGCAGGGGCTCTTGGGGTGGGTTGGGGTGCACCTGGCTGGGCAGGGGGTGCTGTGGGGTAGGCAGGGGGTGTACGTGGCTGGGCAGGGGCTCTTGGGGTGGGTTAGGGGTGCATGTGGCTGGGCAGGGGGTGCTGTGGGGTAGGCAGGGCTCTCAGGACGTGTTGGGATGCCTGGCCAGGCAGGGGATGGTGTGGTGTGAGCTGGGAGTGCCCTTAGCCAGGTAGGGCTCTCGGGACGCATTGGGGTGCTGGGGGTCAGGCAGGGGATGGGGTGGGGTGGGGTGGGGTGGGCTGGGGGTGCCCTTAGCCGGGCAGGGCTCTTAGGACGCATTGGGGTGCTGGGGGCTGGGCAGGGGATGGTGTGGGGCGGGCTGGGGGTGCCCTTAGCCGGGCAGGGCTCTCGGGACGCGTTGCGGTGCTGGGGGTCGGGCAGGGCCAGGGCCAGGGGCAGGTGCGCGGCGCCGTGGCCGGGCGGGGCGGTCCCCGAGCCCGCAGGCGCGGCGGCGGCGGCGGCAGAGGCTCCGCCCGGCTCCTCCCTCGCTGCTGGCCGGGGCCGGGGCCGGGCCGCGCTGGGGGCTGCGGGCGGCGGCGATGGCGGCGACGGAGGTGCGCAAGTTCACCAAGCGGCTGAGCAAGCCGGGCACCGCGGCCGAGCTCCGCCACAGCGTCTCCGAGGCCGTGCGGGGCTGCCCCGAGCCGGTGAGTGCGCCGCAAGGGCGGGCGGGCGGGCATCGCCCTGCTCCATCCCCATCCCCATCCCCATCCCCATCCTCCCGCCCCGGTCCCGCTCCCGCTCCCGCTCCCGGTCCCGCTCCTCCCCGTCCCCGTCCCCGTCCCCACCCCGCGGTGCTGGGGCGGGCGGGCTGGGTGCCGCGCAGGCTGCGTCCCTTGCGCTTGCCCCGGCCGAGGGCAGGTGGCCGGGGCTCCGCCTGGGCCCGGCAGCGCCTGCTTGGAGGGGGCTGCGGGGCGCTGCGTCCGCGGGGCTGCCCGCGCAGGATCCGGCCGGCCAGGCGGGGGGCGTTGTGCGGGGTCTCGCTTTGGACGGGGACGCGGCTGCCTCGGGCCCGGCCGTGAGCCCCGCGGGGTCCGTCCAGCCCGGCCTCTCTAGGCTTCGCCCGGGGGCTCGTCTCGGGGTCCCGAGGCTTCGCTGGAGCAGGCAAACGTTCAGAGGAGGTGCGTCGCGCCGGGGCTCCCGCCAGGCCCCTGCAGGATGGACGGGCCGATGGATCGCCCGGGACGCCAAAAAACCCACAGTCTGAAGAGCCAGTCGTGCGTCTGGAGCTCACTTCATTGGAGCCCACTGGCACACGCGGCCCCCAGCTCACTCATCTCCATGACACGCGTGTGCCGCAGTGCTTCTGCGTGGCTTAGCGTGTGGGCAGGGGGGCAAGGATCTCGGTGCTCCCAGGCCCCACAGGCCTGCCAGCTCTCGAGGCCTAAGCTGGGAAGGGGGGATGATAAAGAGCTATAAATAAGCCATGCCTCGCCAGGACAGGAGGAGTTGGAGGAGAAGCTGGACAGCTGCTGGGCGGGAGGATGCAGACCATGGGGGTTTCCAGGCTTCTGGGCCTTGCTGGTTGCTCTTCCATGTGTCGAGCGGGTTTAAGCCTCCCCCGAAGGCACCGGGCATGGGGACCGGGCTGTGCCAATGCTCCTGCTGGCACCAACCCCGCAGGGTCCGGGCTGGAGGGTCTTGCCCCTGTGCTCGGACTGCGACCAACACGAGATTTGGGCTCAAGAAGCAATTGTACCCCATGGTCAGACTGGTGCGGACTGATGGGGTTTTGCCTTCCTCTGTAGCAGGGACACGGCCTCTGCCTGGGATCTCTCCGACGCATACGAACATCCGCTTTTAGAAGTGGGACATTGGCCGCCACGGTCCCCCTGTTTTCCCTGTGGCAGGTCCAGGTGCGAAGTCTGTTGTGTCAGGGCAGATGGAGGAGTCTAGATGCTGGGTATGCCGGGGCGGGTTTGCCCAGGGCCGGTCCTGCCTCGGGCAGGGACTGGACTGGATGTGACCGCTGGAGCTCCCTCCCAGCTCCCTGTGAAACGCGGGCCTCTTGCTGGGGGCTCCGGGCCAGGCCACGGCAGGGGAGCAGGCAGGTTTTATCGAGGAAGAGCGCTGCCGTGAAGACATTGCTGCATCTCTGGGCCAGCCGAGATGTTCCTGAGCAGGCAACTCTGCTGCTTGCTGCATGGCCGCGACCATCCTGGTACTGTGAGAGCAGATCACCATGCCTTCGTTTCTCTGCCCGGTTTCCCAGCAGGGAGCGAATGGCATTGCCCATCTGTCCCGCAGGATGGATGGGAGCCCTCCTCGTTAACAGAGCCGTGGGGTTGGACTGCATCCGCAGCAGCCCTTCGCATTCCCTCGTCATGCAACCCGCCACAAGTGACCGTCTGGCTTGCTGAGAGTGTCCTGGGTCTGTGTGGCATGCAGGGGGGGCTAAGTGCTCCGTGGCTCCTGGAAAGACATAGTTAGGACTTGGGGAGCCATCGTTTGAACACCGCCTGCCCAGAGGACAGGAGTCTGGGCACCGCGGTGCACGGGCTGCCCCAGGCTGCAGCTTTGCATGCAGGGGTTAAAGCGAGAGTGAGGAAGATGGTGCCCTCTGCGGTGAGGAAGGCTCTGGCTTCCCCCAGGCCTTGGGTGTTCCTGTCCTGTCCATCACGGGCAGGTTCGGTATCTCGAGTCTCTCCTCTGCAGAGGAGGGGGGCACGTCCATTGGTCCCAGTCTCCATCAGAGCTCTGGAGCACTGGTTGCATGCCCGAGGCTGGCAGGGCGCAGGGTGGCACATGGCTGTGGGAGACGGAGTGGTTCAGTGGAGGCGGTGGCGATGTTCCCGGGATGCTCTGCAGGACGACTGTGGTGTGTGGGCTCTGGCCTGGGCATCGCCTTGGCCCTCGTCCCGTCGTACTGAGCCTCCAGCTAAGCTTCACGGTGGTGGAGAAGCCAGCATGACTCTGGGTCAGCATCAGTCACCCAGTGGCAGGTTTAAATTTCACAGGGCGACTCCAGCGCTCCCACTCTATTCCACCATTAGCTGGAGACATCTTAGCCCATCCTCTGAGGGCTCTGCTACTCGTGCAAACGAAAGCTGGATCGAAACCAGCCATAGAGTTGTGACACATTTCCAAGCACTAATTATGTAGCAGGTTGGCTCCTTTTAGAGATGGACGGGCATTTTTCTTGTGCGACTGTTGCTTTGCGCATGTGGCAGATCCACATTTATTGTGAGAGTCTCAAATTATTTGTGGTGATGACTTTGCACGTGTGGCTGATCTACATTTATTGCACAATTCACCAGTTAATTGTGCAATATAAGTAATGTGTAGCAGGGACTGCAGACATCTACAGAGGGCATTGGGCTGGTGCCTGGGCTGCATGTCCATGTGCAGTGCAGCGCGCTACCTGTACACGTGTTTGGGCACACACGTGCACTCCGATGGACAGACACCTGCGTGTGCATGTATATGCATGCGTGCTCCCATGTGCCCATGCGCACAAAGGGCAGCTTCACTTTGTGGAAGTCTCTGCTTGCAAAGCCAAAGCGTTGCTGTGTTTCTTGCCGTGTGAGAGAAAAGACGTCCGCCGTCTCGGACGTGAAATCAGAGAGCCGTGCTCCCTGCCACCTCGCCATTACAGCCCGGGCAGCCGGCCCGCAGGAGCCCGTTTCCATCTGATCCATCCCAGGCTGCGCTTGTGCGTGCGGCGGTTTCAAGCAGAATCAAAGGAGGAGACAAAAAGGCTCCGTAATGATGGCGTTAACGAGGCTCTGGCAGGCACATTTTATTTTATTTTTATTTCATTTGTTCTGTGGACTTTTTGCATCTAATCTATGTTGTCTGTTGCTGGATTTGCGCAGCATAACGTACAGCAGACTTCCCCTCAGCAAAGATAATGACCTTCCCCTGCCTACACCCCTGTTTGAATAAACTCAACCCGCTTTGAACATGAGGGGCATTGCTTGTGCTGTGGTCTCCGTGGGGTTGGCATGACGCAGGCAGGAAGGCCCTGGAGCCTTTTCTGGGAGGTTTCTGGTCTACGTGCCGCACTGTCTGAACGCTGCCGGGAGCGTGGTGGTGTGGTAGAGGCAGGGTTTGGGAGCCCTCCCTGCTGCATGCCTGACTTTGCCAACACCAGGCTTCCCCCCGCCGCACCCAGAGACTTGGAGGCTGCCCAGAGACTTAGTTAGGCCGCGCTGTGTCTTCATCCAGCAGGTCAGTGGGATCGTGCCCGGTGGAGGGTGCTGCCCTGGAAAGCATGTGAGCACAGACTTGTAGCCGGGGCAGTGGAGCAGGGTCTGGCGCTGGTTATACGCTCTTGCCCGGTCGTACCAGACCACTGGCCCAGGGAGGATGGGTGTTCAGTAGCCGCACCGCTGGCCCTGTTTGCTCTGAGGCTGAGCAGGCCCTCTCAGGCTGCCGGGATGCGGAGGTCTCTGCACGGTGTGCAAGGGACTCGGCCAGTCCAGCAGGCCCTGGGCTCCTGTCCTCAGCTGAGCCATTCTGGGTGATGAAAGTGGTGCAGTTGGAGCTGGCCTGTAGCTCCCTGCCCGTGGCAGCTTCGCACCCTCATCTCCCTGTGCTGTGGAGTCATTAAGGGATCGTCAAGAGGCCGCTGTCTGCCCTGAGGCTCTTCCCAGTGTCCAGCCAAATTTCCCTTCTGCTGGAGGACCCATCGCCATCCTCCCCATCATGATCCTTTCTGCGTGCTTGAAGGCTTCGACACTGGAGACTGGTGTTTGAAGTGCCCTCCTGGCCTTCCCTTCTCTGGGCTAATCATCCCGGTTCCTCTAGCTTTTCTTTACGTGTCCTGTTTTTTGACATCTGCTCACAGCCTTGGACTTATTCCTAGACTGGACTAGACTAGACTATGCTAGTAATAAATCATAGAGGGAAACTCTCGGCAGGTCAGTGGCTCTTCCTGGCTTCACACCTGATGGCATCTCAGCCTGACGGGTTTCCAGCCAGAGCAGCTCGTGATATGTTTTCCAGGAAACTCGCTCCCAGAATGAAAGTAATAAATCAATTGGAACAGCAAGCAGTGAGCAATGGCTCTGCTTTTGGCCCGCGGTGCCAGCCGCGCGGTGAACGCCCAGGACGCGACCTGCCTTCGTCGGATCGCCGCGCTCTGCCACTATGGTAATGGCAGCTCTCGCGAGTCGCCTCTCTTTGGGAGCAGGTGGCTAACGATTTCCTAACCCAGTGACACAAACCGGTTGGGAGGACGAAGGTACCCGATCTCACAGCCATTGACGCACCTGAGAAGAAGCCTCTTAAAATTTGCAGGGACAGGGCCGGGCCTGAAGGGCTGGACCAGTGAGCTGTCCCCAGCGCTCGGGAAAGAGATGGTCTGGCTTCATACAGCAAGAGGATTCCCAGGAGACCTCGTCCTGCCACAAATGAGGATCCAGCCTGGGAATGCAAACTGTGATCTGTGATAAAAAGCACGAGGTGGATCTCTGCGACGGCAGCAGAAGGGAACGCAGCATGAGCCCCACTCAGGGGACACCCGATCCCTTGTTTGATCATTAGGATTTAGTGTTTCAGCACTGTACAAAGCCTGGTGCTCCCAGCACCGGTGCAGGCAGGAACGTGTCACTCTGCTCTTGGAGGTGACGACACTGGGACTCTCCCTCTGCAGCAGGGTTTCTTCCTAGGATCCCTCAAGTGCCCTTTAACAGGCTCCTTCCTGCCCTTGTAGTAACAGCCATTGGCGGGTCCTCACCCCCCTGCTTTGCCTGAGGGTGTCTTTCACGTGCGAGGCCTCATGCCTGGAAGTTGTGCGCAAGGGTTGTTCCCAAAGTGTTGGAGAGCAGATTGTGGGCGTGCAAGCCTGGGCTGGTTCAGACAGGGCTCGAGCCCCGCGAGGGCTCCACGATGCTGTGAAACCTGCTTGCTCTTTACTGAGCGACTCTGCAGAGTCAGGGATGGCAGGGGCTTGCTGGGGAGCCGCGGTGCTGAGCGCCGTGCAGAGGGGACTGGCCCAGGCCGGGGAGCCCGCCAGCTGTGCGCCAGCACGGAGAGAGGCTGCCAGGGCAGCGTAGGGCGGCAGCAAACACAGCGGAGTAGCAAAGCAGAAGTTGTGGTTTGCCCGGTTCCCGATGAGCGCCTGACACGAGTGATGCATGGGGTGGACCCGGTGGCTTTGGGGCTGGGACAAGCTCCGGCGCCTGCTGGGGGTGACCTCCACGGTCCCCGAAAAGTCGGGATCTCTAGTGCTGGAAACACAAGAGCTGGCAGCGGCTGTGTCCTCGCACAGACCCAAGCATCCGTCCCCTGCAAACTCCCGTTGTGGCCGGCTGGTCTAAATTTATTGTGCGGTTCACCAGTTAATTGCGTGATATATGCAGCATGTAGCAGGGGCCATTGAGACATTTGTGTGGCCCGGGGGGAAGGTTCTGTGACAAACGGCGCTTGTGGCCGCACCAAGGGATTCGCGGCTTCGTGGAATTGGGGAGAGCTGTGCGAGCCCCTCACCTGAGAGGGGGAAGCAAACCTCTTGTGTGTGTTTGCACATGCATGTGTGCACATACACATGTGCATTCACTGAGATTTCTTTCCTTGCACGCATGTACATGAATGCGCTGAGATTTCTCTCCTTGCATACGCACTTGCACACATGCTTGTGCATGCACTGGGAGTCCTTTCCTCTGGAGCTGCATGGAGCCAGGTGCCTCTCCGCTGGCACGACAGTGGCTCTGAGCTGTCCGTCTCCTCTGTGCATCCATGGAAGCAGGGAGGGGAGTGGCAGGACCCAGGGCCCCTTCTGACCAGCCCTGGGTTCAGAGCAGGTCCATGGGTGGAAGGACAGGCTTGGAACCGTTCTGGGAGCAGAAGCCCGGGAGCACCGTGGGGAAGATCCCCTGTGCTGGGGAAAGAAGCGGCCTTGGTCAGCACAGGTTGTGGGGCAGGTTCTTTCCCACCAGGCCTCAAGCTGGTGGTGCCCGTACAAGGGAGAAGGGAGTGGGGGCATCTCTAGGCCTGGCCAGAGGTGATGGGCAGCGCGGGGTGCTCGGTGATGAGGGGTCAAGGCCACGGGCCGTCAGCCTGGCTCCAAAACCATGAGGTGCCAGGAAAGAACTGACCCTGCTGGTTCTCGCTTCAGGGCCACGCGGCAGTCACCTCTGCTCCCCGCTTGCTGGCCCCAGCTGTCGGGGCTAGAGTCACGTCCTGGCAGGCGGTGGGTTTGCAAGGGCATCCTCCGCCTGCAATGGAGGTGGCTCAGGCAGGGCTCGTGGCCCCGGTGGGACCTGCCAGATCCAGAGGTTGCAGGCACTTGGTGCCCCCCAACGCCAAATGAGTCTTCACATCCTCCCAGGCCCTGGCCCCGGTCTCCTCCCCCATGGCACAGAGGAGAAGTTTCCTTCTTCCTGAAGGCTCTGGCTGAGGTCACTGGTGCCCCTGCTCACCCTCCCTCCCCCAAGCCTGAACCGCAGCGGGGTGGGGAGAGAAAGTCCCTGCTCAGAACCCAGACTTGAGCAGGACGATGGGGAAGCCTGCAAGTATGTGTGTGTGCATGTGCACGCATGTGCATAGGGGGTGAGCGGGTATGTGTGTGTGTTCATGTGGGGGGGGGTGTATGTGTATGTGAGCATGTGTGTGCATGCGCATGGGGTGGTAGAGGGGTGTGTGCATGGGCATGTGTATGTGTGCACACATGGAGTGGATGTATGGGGGTTGTGCGTGTGCACATGGGAGGATGTGCATGCGCATTTATGGGGGTATGCACATGTGTCTAGAGGATGCGTGCGTGGAGGTGCATGTGTGTGTGCATGGGGGTGTGTGCACATGTTTCTGTGGGTGGCGGGTGTGCTTAGACAGCTCCTAGCTGGGCCCCGCTGGCTTCCTGCGGGCTCTGCCGGGTGGCAGCGAAACTGGAAGGGCTTGGACGGTGCAGAGGGAGCGCAGGCAGCCAGGTGCAAAGGCAGAAGGCAGTGCATGGCGACAGCGACGGGTGGGCAAGGGGCAGTGTGGCACGACCATGGGTCAGAGCCCACAGTGGGAAATCCCCCTGGGCGGAGTGCGGAGGATGTGATGTGTCCATACGGGCTGCCCGGCACCCTCCCCCTGCCACAGGCTGCGCGGGCTCCTGTCCGGGCTCTGCCTCCGCGGGCAGAGCGAGGAGGCCGTGGGCGGTGTTACGTGGCCAGGGCAGCCGGCAGCCGTGGGAGGGTGACGCGTGCGGGCAACGCGCCCTGCCTGAGCTCGTCCATCCCCTCCCCAGCAACCTCTTCCTCCCCGTTCTCTCTCGTTTGCACTTCCGCTTGCTTATTGAAAACGTGCCCTGGAGGCCGCAGCCAGGAGCCCGCGGGTTATCTGCAGCTCGGCCCAGTCTCCGAGCTCTGCTGTGCTCGATCCTTTCCGATTCTCAGCACATCAGTCCCTACGGTGCAGCCCTCCCTGCCCAGCCGTGCTGCTGCAGCCCCGCACCAGGCTCCTGTGTGACCGTGCCTTGAGGTTGTCCTGCCCTGCTAGTGCCCGTGAACAAGCCTCCTGTTAAGACCTGTTTCCTGGTCCCTTGTTCCGACCCCGTCAGCCCCTTTGTGTGCTGGCTCTCTGCCTTCTCCAGGGCCTCAAACACAATGCCTCTTCACTTCACCCCCTTGACAGCCTGTCCTTATAAGACATGCCATTCTGGGTCAGCCCCGAGGTCCATCTCGCCCGATATCCTGTCTCCCAGGACCCCCACCCTCTCCCTCTGTCTAGAGGATGAATCCCACCTTTCCCCAGCTCATTGCCACATCCATCATCCCCTTGCTGACTTCTAAACTAATACCTTCGCTGTTCCCCTGGGCCCCTTGCCCAGGCAAGGAGCTCGCCAGGATCCTTGTTCCCCTTCCCCTCCCCTGGAAGCCCCTTTGCTGCGCTGTCTTTGAGTGACTTGGCAGGGCTGCAGCTGCTCCTGTGCTGAGGCCTGCGGTCGAGCTCGCCAAATGTTAGTCGTCTTGCTTCTTCCTTTGTCTCTGCCTGTGGCGGCTGTCTCCTGTCTTGCATTTTGACTACATTCTTCCAGGCAGGCCCAGGTCTTCTCGCCCCCAAGGCACCTCAGTTGTGCAAATCATCCGTGAGCCTGTAATCGCTTTGGTGCAGGGTGTCTGAATCCTGCCTTCACCTGCTAGGCGTAGGATGACGACCTCCCCAGCTTGCACAGCTGAAGCCAGGGCAGCCCGTGCTCTGCCATAGCCAGCTCTTCAGCGTGTTTCTTTCTGCCCCAGCTCCCGGCATCGCAAGTGATGTGAAAACACAGCTGGTTTCTTTGTAGAAGTTAACAGGCCCAAAGTGCAGCGAGAGTGGCAGTGCATGCAGAGCTCAGCCTACGGGCACCGAAACCAGGGGGCAAAGAGAAGGGAGCCCAAGAGGGGTTTATCCAGATTGCAATTTCAAATTCAGTGCCATCAGCGTGGACGTCACAAGTATGCGCCAACCCTTTGTTGCGCTTCCTTGATGATGCCTTGGCCGTTCGTCTCTCCAGTTATTTGCACGGCATCGTTTTTATTTGTGTGTCGCACTTTACTCACTTCTCTGCCAGGGCCTTTTACCTGGTATTTTCTAGACTGTGCACCTCGTGCAGGGCCCATGGTCACGTGTTGGTGAGTTGAGATTTGGTCAGGCTTGGCACAATACGCCGCATTAATGACAAATGGTTTTGCGCATAAACACATTGCAATAAATGAAGCAGAAAATGAACAGGCTGTACAAGGATGGATAAGGTGATTTCTGAATAGCAGCTGCATGGCTTGCTGCGTCTCAGGTTTTTCTGTGATCTCTCTTTTCCACCAGGCAGCCTTAATCTTCTGTTTATGCCTCTCCACTAAGGATGCCATCCCTTTTGTACTGTGGCTTCACGTCCTTTGTTTGAGTTGCATTTCAGATCTTGATGCTCTCGGTCACAATGACAAACCCTGATCTCTCGTGTTCATTAACTTATCTTCAGACAGGATTTCTGGAGAGGAAGCAGTGCAGGAAGCTGATGTTAATGGGGGCAGAGGGGTCCCATGCAGGGTTAACCATTAGCACTGGGGATTTTGCACCGAGAAGCGAAAGTCTAACCTAGCAGGGTTCCTGCATCAGGGCTGTGGGTTTAATGATGACAGACTTCCGTTCTGCAACAGGAAACGCGAGTTGACAGTTGCCAATGCATCTTTCCTAATCAGTTTAGAGGGCCCAAGTGAACTGAGTAATGGCAGATCAAAAGCAGCCTCTTGCCGTTCGTTTTCCCTCTGGAAGTTACTTCTGCAGTCAAAGACACTTTTCCCACTTTGCCTGCTTTCAATCAGAACCAGTCTGATGTGCCTGAATAAATGACAGAGCTCGTTATGTTCCTTCCTCCACTGAGGTTTGGAAAAAACCTTCAAAAGTTTGTGAAAGGATTTTTTTCCTTGAAGTTTATATACAATGATGTCACTCCGATTACTAGCCAGCATGATTTGCAAGGAAAGGATGCTGAAATAATATGTTATCAGTGTGTTTTTGCTTAAAAAAAAAAGGATTGAAGGACATTTCAATGGATACAGAAGAAAGGCCACTTTCCAACCAGGAAAGATGGAAATGGAAATGTGTTTTCCTGCCTTCACATGAACATCTTGATCACTGCAGGGTGTGCTGTGAGGGCCACACTGGGGTCATTGCAAATCCTGGAAGCATGGAAAATGAGGGTTGGGAAGGACCTCAGGAGGTTACATCTAGTCCAATCCCTGCTCAAAGCAGGGCCAAATCACATGATTTCTTTTCATTAGAATAGTCTAAGAGTGATGTTGTAGTTGTGATGGTCCAGAAATTATGTAAGAGGCAAGGATTTCTTAAGGGGATATCTTTAATTGGATCAATTGCAGGGTTAGGATAGGTCAAACTCTACCCCAACTACACAGTTAGTCCAATAAAAAATATTCTCCTAAGAAATCCTTGCCTCTCACCTTATTAGAAAGCAGGTAAGGTGAGTCCTTGTTTCATTAACAGTGTAATTAAGCTTGTAGACTTTTCAAATGAATGCACAAAAGGCAGGGAAGTCTGTCTGCCTCTTGTCCATTAAGAGCCCCCAAGACCCGGGGTCTTTTCCCCTTGATTTATCAGCCGTTGGCTGGCCAGTTCTTTCATCACGTGGCCACGCTCAGCCTGTTTCTCCACCTGTCCCCAGTGCAGCAGTTCACAGCTGGCTGCGCGCGCCATGGCTTGGGCAGGCAGATGAAGGCAAGTCCAATGGGGAGGTAGAGGGCTCTAGTTGGGTCTTGCTCTTGGCACTTGCACAGCCTTGTACCCATCTCAGGGAGCAGAAGAAGGCGTTTCTCTTGAGTTGAGCCGGCTGGAAACCATGTGGGCTGGCCCCGGTGCCCAGCTGGGCGTCAGAGAGGTGCCAGAACGTGGTGCTCAGAACCGACGAGCCAGGCAGGCAGTACTGACGCACCAGGGGCCGGTGATCCCGGACAAGAGAGGAGAGGAGCGGAGGTGTCACCACGATGGGGGGGGTGCCAGCCCTTTTGTCTGTCATCTTAGCTTAAATATATCCCACTGTGTGCTTTACTCCTCCCAGCCCTGCTTCCTGCAGCCGCTGGGAATTCTTCTGTAGTGTCCTTCCCTGGGGACGTCCTGGCGGGCTATTTGGCCAGAGTACATCAACTTAGCCACACCTTTGTCAGGAGTAAGGTCTCCGCGGGAAGGAAGCAGGGGCAGAGCTGGGCTGGTCTCAGTGAGGGCAGATGATGAACAAGGAGCAATGGGCTTAAGCCTCAGCAAGGGAAGTTGAGTTGGATATTAGGAAAAACTCTCACTAGGGAGGTGGTGAAGCACTGGGACAGGTTACTTGGAGAGGTTGTTGAGTCCTCACCCTTGGAGGTGTTTAAGCCCCAGGTAGACAAAGCCTTGGCTGGGATGATGCAGTTGGGGCTGGTCTTGCTTGGAGCAGGGGTTGGACTGGATGTGACCTCCTGAGCTCCCTTCCAGCCTCATGGTCTGTGATTGTGTGTTGTCAGGGCCCCAGGTGCAGCAATGTCCCGCCCTATTAGAGCCGACAGCCCAACCGACAGGGTGCATTCCCCCAGGGAGAAGGGCAGAGCTGGCCTGGCCAGGGGTCTCCCCAGCATGGCAAGGCCACTTGCCCCGGCCACGTGGCGATCAGCTGTCCTGTCCCTTCCAGCAACAACCCACTGGCCCATTCACTCGCCCACGGCCTCCTTGTGTCCCGTCCTGCCTCAGGTCACTGATTCTAGCAGGCTTCAGCGGGCAGGACTGTCGCTGCTCCAGGGCTTTTGCTCACAGCAAAGATGTTCCAGCTAAGCTCTCTTTCCGTGCAAGGGATGCCTTGCACAGAGTAGTCTGCCCTTGTGCTGCCTTGTTGGCTTGCTCTGCAGGGGATCACACGGCTGCCAGGAGCATCATTACTTTAACATCAAGGCTTTTCCTCCACTTGCAGAGCAGGGAGCAGGGCAGCAGCCCCAAAGGAGCGGGGGACTGAATGATCTGCATGGGGGGATCCTGCGAAGCCTCACTGCCAGGCCCAGCGCTTTACCCTGAGCGCTGAGAGCAGCGAGCGAGGAGAGCAGAGGAAGCGCAGCGATGCCTCCCTTTCCGTCTCTGCTGCCTGTGGTTTGGCTTCGTACCGGGGGCGTGAGCATGCTGAGCTCTGCCTCGTTTCAACAGGGCCCGCGCAGAGCTGTGGGGTCCTCTCTGACGGGCTCCAGGTGGGGTCCTGGCCCGTGCTCACAGGGTTAGACTTGCCTCTTTCCATTTCCCTTCAGAGCCAAAATCATTGTTGCTCTTTATCAGGGCTGTCTGGCTTCTAAGTGCCAGATGCTCTGCTTTCTGCTCCGCATCTGACCAGCTGCTCTGCTTTCTGCCCCTGTGCCACCTCTCTGATCTGCTGCTCTGCTTTCTGCTTTCCTGCCCAATCTGCCAGGGAGAGCGGGGAAGGCGGCTAGATAAGCTGTGCATTGCACCATATATAAATAGGGTATAAATAAGAGATAAATAAGATGGTTGTGCTGCACCCCTTGGTGCTGAGTGTCAGCAGACATGGAGGGGCGAAGAGGCCGAGGTCGGGGTGAGCTGCTCTGGGAGCTTTGTTCCAGGGTCTGAAAGGATGCCGGCTCTTTCATCCTTTTATCTCCCCCATTCCTTTCATAACAGCTCTGCTGGAACCCAGCCGGGGCCTCTAATTACTAACTTGTAGGCAGAGAGAGAAGAAACCGGCTCTTGTGAAAGGGTTCTTTTTTTTTTTTTTTAAACCTTTCTAATCTGACCTCTCATTTCCAGGATTTCCCCCCTTTTGATCAGCATTAAATTCCCGGCTTCAGAATACCCAAGGGCTGCAGGTTGTTGGCAGCCACGTGGCTGGATCCTGGTGCGTGCCTAGGCACCATCACAGCATGTGGGGGAGCAGAGGGGCGCTGAAGAGTCAGGCCAGATCCTCCCAGTTCCTGCCTGAGCTGGGGAAGGCCGCCTGGCTTCCTGGAGAGCCCAGGCTTGGGACTCTGTCGCTGCCTGGCCAGTGTGGCCATGCCGGTGAGCAGCGAGGAAGAAGACACTGCACCCTTGAAAGTCACAGTGACGCCAGCAGACTGATGCAATTTGCAGAGGCCGAGGGGCGGACGGGTCCATGGCAGGTGGAGAGTGCCAGCCCCAGACAGGCGGAGATGAAGACAGGCTCCTTCCCTTGTGTCCCCCCCGCTCAGTGCATGCCGGGGTGTCAGTCTTGCCCATCCCAAGCATTCAGGAATCGCGAGAGCAGCTTGGACATCGCCCAGCGTGAGCACGCTGGGCGCTGGGCTCTCCTTACCTACCTGCTGGCTGTTGAGCCGCATGGCCCACATTTCTAAGCTCTTCTGTGTAGCCACGGCAGCTAGAGACTCTGTTTTGGTTTCTGATGCTCAGGTCCCCCCTGACTCCAGGAGCTGGGGCTTGAAGCAATGCACCAAGCACCACAAGCCTTGTGTCCCACCCCCAGAGCCGGGCCCCACTCAGTGGGCCCCTGTCTCATTAGCGGAGGCAGCCCAGAAACCATTAGCGCAGAGCGGAGAAGCCGCTGAGTATCTGTTCCAGAGCCACTGCTCTCGGGAAGACCCCATCCCCGCGTGCCCGGCTCTGTCCTCGGGAAGGCTTTGTGCCGTGCATCAGTCGCGAGCCTTGGAGGGTCGCCAGGCTAAGGGAGTTCGCAGGCTCCCTGGTAAACACCCCCAGGTTTCCAAGCTGGGGATCTGGTGGGCTCATCATCGCTGAAGCTGAAGTAGTGTGCTGGCCTCTGCTGAAGCTCGTTAGCGTTCTTGGAGGAAAGGAGGCAAAAGTTTCCAGAGAGCCATTTGGAAGGCCTTGCCAGGGCTGGCGAGACCAAGCTTTTTCTGCCTCCCGCTAGAGCAGGGGGGAAAAATGAGCCGCGGCAGGCAGCTTAGGTTCATCCCACGCAGCTGGGGCAAAATGCTTCTCCGCTGAGAGCCATCACACGTGTAAGCACCACACATGCTGCTCACACGTGTCGGTGAAGCGCTGCACGTGCTGTTTGCACAGGGCCGTTGTCACAGCTCCAGAGGCCCGACAGCAGAGGGGTTGTGGTGTCCGGCTGTGCAAGCCCTACCCTGCACCCAGGCCCAAAGCTGCCCCTCGTTAACCCAGCTCTCCACAGTACCCAGTCCTCTGGGCTGTGGCTGACACGGGTGGTTTGATGGGACGCCGGCCACGTTGTCCCCTTGGGTGCTGTTGGCTGTAGAAACCGGCCTGACTTAATCGCACCTGCTCAGTGCCCCACTTTGGTCTTGACCTTATTAATCAACGGTGTTGAGCAGGGGGAAGAGTGAAAGAAAGCAGGGTTTCTCACATGTTTCTGTTTTTAAAGGCAATCACGTATGAAGGGCCTGGTCCTGCTGTGGTAGAGGAGCTTCCTCCACCACTGCAGAACAGTATCGGATGCATTTCTTTTCTGTGACCTCTGGCCCATGCAAGGAGGCAAAACCCAAGAGCCTCGAGACACACCCCCACACCCCTTCGCAAGGCCAAAGCAGGAGGGGTTAGCACCGCTCCAGTCCTACTGTGTACAAGCGCATTTATTTGCAGGGAATTGGTAACAACAAACAAAACTGATGTTTCCATGGCGCTAAACTTAATTAGGTCTGGAATAAAGACAATACACCGATTAAATACTTGTTCCCTAATGTGGCATGACCGGGCAATGGTAATTGCCTGTAACGGCTTTGCCTTAGGGGGATTACCGGGACTTCATTTATGCTCTTCCAACCCCGTAGGGCCCGTTCTGGGTCAGCGTTCTTCGGGAGGCTGGTTTGGCTGAGCCCTGATGAGTGGGAAATGTGCTGAAATGCTTCAGGTGGTGCTGGGAGGTCCCAGGCAAAAGCCTCCTCTCGCAGCAGCGGTGTCAAGTGGCAGCTGAGATGCAAGCGCCTGCGGCTGTGACACACTTGCCTTCGCAGAGGTCTTGACCTCCTGAAGGGCTAGGCGCCTCTTGGCTCATATCCCTTTAGGCTTAGCAAGAGCCCAAGGAATCTGGCAACCCCCTGGAGAGACGCAGCCTTTCCTGGGCGCATTCCCAGCGGCAGCTCCTGGCTAGGGACGGGCTCTGGCCTGCCCTTCTCGTTGGCTTCTTGTCTCAGCTGATTTGTGGGAACCAGGAGACTCCCGAGCTCAGGTCATTTGTGCCTGAAGTAGATGCCACCGTCTCCCAGGCCCACGCCGGAGCTGCTGCTGCAATTAGAGCAGGATTCCCTGCCAGAGGCAACGGCTGGGCTCATTGTAGCAGGTTTTTTAATTGGGGTCTTGACTTGTTGGGGTCTTCTCCTATGAGAAGCTGCTTTGTATGTCAGGGGACCCCCAGATTGCATTCATGGATCATTCTCTTTCAATACTGGCCCAAATGAAGCCGTTGAGATGAGTGGAATAGGCTGAAGTTTATTGCTACTTGAAAATGAGCAGGAATTTCTCTCCGGGCAGGAAGAGCCTAAGCATCCCTTTTGGATTTTTTTTGTTTTTTTTGGTAAATCAGATGTTTGTAGCTCCGAAGCCAAGCAGTGTCATGTGGAGCTCATCACCCTTATGCCCTTGCTTGCACCCTGGGCGAGGCGGAGTGAAGGGCCTGTCATTCGCTTTCCTGTTCGTTAGGATGCTTTGCACTGCACATGTGACCTTTGAGGTGTCTTTGGTGCAGCGTGTCATCTTCACGCCTCTTGCAATGAGCAGCTCACAGAAACCTGGCCTGGAACCAGCACAAAGGTTGCTTTTGTGCCTTTTCTCCGTGTTGTCGTTAAGCCTTGTTTTCATTTTTTACAATCTTCGGTGTGGATAAAGGAGGCCCCGTGACGGCCTGGCTGGCTCTGCAGTCACCCCAAAGCAGAGCTCTTCATAGACATTTGGGCTGGAAGGGACCCTGGAGGATCACTGAGTCCAGCCCCCTGCCCCACGGGCAGGAAGTCAGCCAGGATCATAGGATCCCAGCAAAATAAGCATCCAAATGTGTCTTGAAGGCGTTCAAAGTGGGTGCTTAAACAGTCTCCGGTGGCAGTCTATTTCAGACCCTGGGGGCTTGGACAGTGAGGAAGTTCTTCCTTATGTCCAGCCTGAATCAGTTGTGACAGAGTTTGTGACCATTCGATCTCGTCATCCCTTGGGGCGCTCTGGTGAACAGGTGTTCCCCCAGGTCCTGGTGGTCACCCCGGATTAACTTATAGGTGCCACCAGATTGCCCCCGAGCCTGCGCTTTTCTAGGCTGAAGAGTCCCATGGCTCTCAGCCTCTCACCATAAGGCCTGTGATCATGCACATGGCTCTCCTCTGCACCCTCTCAAGCTTCTCCACATCCTTTTCGACTTGTGGAGCCCAAAACTGGATGCACTACTCCAGCTGCGGCCTCACCAAGACAAGGTACAATGGGAGAGTGATGTCCCGGGATTTTTTGAGAAGCATCTATAGATGCAAGCCAGCGTTTTGCTCACTTTACTAGCCGCAGCATCGCATCACAGGCTCATGTTCATCTTGTGGTCAATGATGACCCCCAAGTCCCTTTCGTCCGTAGTGCCAGTCAGCGTAGCACTGCCGAGCCTATAAGGATGCTGCGGGTTTTTCCTTCCAAGGTGGGGAACCTGGCATTTTTCAGTGTGAAACACCATCAGGTTCTCATCCGCCCACTTCCTGAGCCTGTCGAGGTCAGCCTGGATCGCCCTCCTGTCCTTGGGTGTGGATGCTTTACCCCAGAGTTTGGTGTCATCAGCAAACTTGGCCAGTCTGCTTCTGACACCAATGTCCACATCATCTTCCATTGTTGCTGGGAATGGCTTGACTCTAGCCATGTTTTCTACCAGCGCTGCTCAGAAAAGGCTCAGCTCTAGGATAATACTTGGGATTTCTCTTTAGTATGAACAAAAACCCCAGGGGAAAAGGAGTGTCTTTACATTGCAAAGAGTAAAGAGTATAACGCTGCTTTGTTATATGCCAGCAGAAACACTGGGTGCTTATGTGACCGTGGGTGATTGAATAGGCAGCTCTATGATTAACGGGGTGGTGACAGCTCTGCCTAGGAACATGTGGAGCTGTCAGTCTGAGCCAGGTCGAGGTTAACAGGGGGCTGGTTTCTGCTCTCTCCCGTGGCTCCCTGGATTTCAGACGTGTTACTTTCAAGCTGCCTGAAAGCTGCCTCAGACCCAAAGATTTTACCTTGGCTCTGCACCGCCCCGAGAGACCTGATCCTCCACTTGGTGCATGGGTCTTGCACGTTCAAAGAGGTGTTGTGCTGCTCTTCCTTTCCACAATGTGCAAAGCAGCAGCTGGTTGGCTTCGGCCCAGCCAGATGGCACGTTGCCGGTGATAACGTAGCTCTTGGCAGTTCTTGTAATACAGTGGGGCCCAGAAGGGCGGATGGAGAGTAGGGGTATCGTCCGGCCATTGCTCAGAGCCGCTTAGTCCTGTGAGCCCTGAGCTCTGTAGCCTCTCCAAGAGCACAGCAGCTAATCCAGCAACGCAGCTCGCTTGCCACGCTAAGGGAGCAGTATTGGCACATGGAGGCATGCTGCGAGTGGGGAAGGATCCTTTGGTTTCTCCTGGAGCCCATTGCCTGAGCAGGGGCATGGCTACCTAATCCCTCGCTCTCCTACAGAACGTGTGCAGTTGGATGGGCTCATTACACAGGAGCGTAGCATGTTTAACGAGCTATTCATTACTGACACGCTTGGAAATCCTCAGGCTTCCTCTGTGCAAGGGGTGTCGTTTTGGGTGAAGGTCTCTGTGCAGCCAGTACAGGCGTGCTCCCAACCGGGCACTCGGGTGGAGGCAGCAAATTTGGCTGTGGAGCTGCACATATCGAGTGCAAAGCTCGTGCCTTGGTTTCCACTCCCTGATTGCTTTGGTCCTGCTCTTCCTTTCCCCTCCAGGAGAAGACCAAGGCGGTGGAGCCCCTGGACTACGAGAATGTCGTGCTGCAGAGGAAAGCCCAGATCTACAGCGACCCCCTCCGGGACCTGCTCATGTTTCCAATGGAGGATGTGTCCGTGAGTTCATGCCCCCTGCTTCTGGCATGCAAGACCCAACTCGTTCTTCCTGCCTCCCCGCTGTGATCCCAGCCTTCCTCGACAGTGGTGGAGAGGCCCAGTCTACCACAGCACCTTTCTTTCCCTCCCCTCTCTCCTGCAGATCTCAGTGATAAGCCGCCAGTGGAGGACGGTCCAGTCCACGGTGCCAGGGGATGCTTTAAAGAAGGCTCAGAGTCTCTTTGTCAAAGAGGTAGGGAGGCTTTGAATGGGCTTCAGCACATTGTTCTCCTGCTGCTGTGCTCTCGACGCAGCTTTGCTGTGGAATTACTCAACCCTGACACAAAACTAGATGTCACACCTGAACCTGCCATGGGGAAAGCAGCAGAAACACAGCAGTCCGTGTCCAGCTTGTGTAAAAGGTTGTTAATACGGGCTCAAGAGACCCAAGTAGAGGCCATGTCCCCACTACAGAGGAAGGCACCCCCTACCCCAGTCCATACCAGTGTGACCAAGAGGGTAAAATCCCTGTCTGCCCCCAAATTTGGCATCAGTCTGACCCTGAGTAGAAGGGCAAGACCCTCTAGCCAGGAACCTCGGGGTTTGGTCTCAGCAGAAGCATTGGCACAGCCCAGTCCCCATGCCCAGCCTGGGCTGTAGCCAACAGCCCCCTGACATGTAGCAGAAGGGAATGGGCACCCAGCACAGCCAGTGGAAGAGCACCAGTCGTGCCAAACCATTTCTGCGCCCAGTGCTTTGTGTGGTGAGAAGCCACGCTTGCTTCCCGTGGCTTGCCACGCTGGTGAAGGAGCTGGGTTGGCCTCTGTCTTGCAGTGCATTCGGACCTACAGCTCTGACTGGCACGTGGTGAACTACATCTATGAGGAGTACTCCGGCGACTTCCGAATGCTGCCGTGGTGAGTGTGGCTCTCTGGGTGCAGCAAGGCCAGGCAGCCCATAACGTTGCTCTTGCTAGGCTCCAGTGAAACATAGCAGCCCGATCAGCAGCTAGTTCGTGCTTCCTTTTCCCTGGCCCTGCCTCAACCCTAAAGCCTGCCAACTCGCCCTGTATGAAAGGTTTGCAAGTCAGAGCCGCTGTCTGCACTGCTCAGGCTGTCCCAGGGAGGGGGGGGAGCCACGCTGCCCTCATCAGTGTGTCCTTCTTCCATCTGCCACCGAGACAGGGAGAGACTAAGTTGGTGGTGTGTGGCAGGCCAGAGCATTTCAGCATGTTCCTCTGTCTGCTTGAATCACAGAAATCATAGAAAATGAGGGTGGGAAGGGATCTCAGGAGTCGCATCTAGTCCAATCCCCTGCTCAAAGCAGGACCAGGCCCAACTACATCATCCCAGCCAAGACTTTGTCTACCCGGGTCTTCATAACCTCCAAGGATGGTCCACTACCAATCTGGGTAACCTGTTCCAGTGCTTCACCACCATCCTAGTGAGAGTTTTTCCTTATATCCAACCTAAACTTTCCTTGCTGCAACTTGAGACTTTTGCTTGAGCCGCTGCGTGGTTAATGCGCTGGGGAAAGCATTCGAGAGTCTCCGTCACATGGGAATGGTGTTTCCATTAACGACTCCCAAGGGAATTAGACACGTGAGCATACCAGGTGGGGATATTCTTCCAGCCCAGAAGTGCCTCCTGCTCTTCCAACAGGTGTGTGTTTCTGATGGATGGGCCATTATGGGCTTGGTGGTGCCCCAGCCCTCCCCATTTAGTGCACACTCTGTCTTAGGGTTTCTGATGGTTAATCAGCTCCTGTCCCTGGCCTGCTCCATGGAGCTTGTGGGAAAGTCAGGCCACAGCAAGATGCGAGTTGTGCTTCTATTGCATTAAGCTGGCAGCTGCTCTCACTATCTGACCCCTTTGGGTTTTGCAAGGAAGGCTCCTTGTCCCTACATCACTGGTGCAAGTTGCTGGTGTCTCCACCAAAGTTAGGTGAACAATATGGAAAACATGAATTCCACTCTCTTTGTGCTTAAATTGAGCCAGATTATCCTTGTGAATTGGGCATGTCTTCTTACAATGGGGTTGTGTGATAGACCCAGGGAGAGGACGCGCCTGTGGACGGCTGCTGCTCAAAGCCGTCACAGATCCAGCATTCGCTAGGATGGCTCACAGATTCCGGAAGGTCTTTGTGGGCTTTGCAGCTCCTAAGAGCAACGTGTTCTGTTTCCAGCAAATCCTTCAGGCAGGCAAAAACCCCGAGCCACGTCTTTGAGATCGATGAAGACTTCGACAAAGATGAGGTGAGAAAGATCTGTTGTACCGTGAGATTGTCGGGCTGGGGTTGCTGCTGCAAAGCGAAAGTGTAGAAGGCAAAATGCTGATTGGGAGTGGTGCTTCTGGGACCAGGACTCTGACAGCATGTTTCTTTTCATGGGCATGGGGCTGAAGCTGGGAACACTTAGACATCTGCAGGTGTGACCGGGTCATCCCTCAGACAAGAAGCATGGGAATGAGTTGGAACGTGTCTCCTCTCAGTGAAATTACGTGTTTTCCAGAAATGCTTCCCCTGGCTTTTCATTTGCTGTTGTGCAATTGTGTAAAGGAGAGACCTAGCGAGTGGCTGAACAGAATCCGGGGTGCAAAGGCTTTGGTTCAATACAGCCACAAAGGTTTCCACCCATACTGGTGAATTTGGGTGGCATCCTTTCTGAAGGGTCAGGGTCCGACTCTGCCTTGGGGCTGTGCTGCTGTTTGTGCCTCCACAAGGTGGATGTCAAATCCCAGTGCTCTGAGGGCTTCAACCCGCAGCTGCATCCAAAATATTCAGAGTCACTGTTCCTGCATGAGGCTGAAGATCAGGAGGGATGTTTCACGTGCATTTCTAAAGCAGTATTCTCTCCTGGCTGCCAATGGATGGTCAGACTTATGGGTGACCGTGCTGGCAGTTTTGTTGCCTGGTATGACACCCTTAACACTAATGGTATGGTGCCGCTCTGTTAAATGGCACCTCTTTGGGCAATGTCCAAGCAGATCATTTTGGCAGTTTTGAAATTCTTCCCCTAAATTTTTCAGTGACAAGTGGACCAGAACAGATCCTTTCCCACAGGCAGCCGCAGGGTTGGAAGCAGGCCTCCCAACAACAGCAACCAAATCATCAGAGAAAAATCCCCTCCACAGCTCTAGTGACAGCGCTTAGCCCCTGGGCCTGGGCAGCCTGAGATCTGGGCATGAAATGTGCTACATACTGCTGTTGAGTCAGGCTCCAATGCCAAGCCTGCATTTGAATGTTTTACTGCTTTTCCCTGATAATGGGTAAAAGGCCTGCTGTAGATGCAGCTCTGCTGATAGGCAGGTGACCCCTACCCTGTTATCATCTCTGTTCAGGAATAGCTACACCGCTCTGAAGCTGTTACAGCTATGTCCCACTTTGACTATACCCATCTAGTGTAACGGTCTAGTGCAGGCAAACTCTGAAATACCTCCTGACCTCAGCGCGCTTTGTGTGTGGGGAGCAGCAGTGGGCTCAGGCTGTCACCTAACCCTAACCGTGATCCTTGGTCTCACCGTCTGCTCCGTTCTAGGATTCATCGTCTTTGTGCTCTCAGAAAGGTGGAGTCATAAAGCAAGGCTGGCTGCACAAGGCAAACTTGAACAGCACAATCACAGTCACCATGAAGGTGAGATCAGTCTCGGCCGTTCTCCTAGCAGCACCAGGCCGGCGGGGTGCTGAGGCGGGCTGGCTTTGGAGAGGTGCACCTACAGTCTGTGCCTGGGCTCGGTGATGTTGGGCTCTCGTGTTTTAGTTTGGACGTGTCTTTAATGTTCTTATAAAGCCTGTCCAGTGCTGGGCTGCATGAGCTTTGCTGCTCTGTGGGCAAGCCACACTTGGGACTGGTGCACCTTGTATCCTTTAGAGCCAGCGAAGGGATGGAGTAGGAGGGTGCTGAGGCAAACAGGAGTTATTGAGGAATCAAACCACTGTGGAAAGCTGGTTCCCTCCTGGAGTTAGAGCATGCAATGAGCCAGCTTTAAACCTGAGTGACATGGATGTATGCTGGCAGCGGGGAGGATGTCACCACGAGGATACAGCGTGGCTGGCTGGCAGTGCAGCATTTGCATCTCCTGACCTTCTCTCTGTAACATGCAGTCCAGCCCGGTACTGCTCATACTTCCCTGAAGACTCTCCGAGCAGCTGCATCGCTGGCTTTGCTCTGCCAGTAATCTGTTGTTCCAACAAAATCTTGCCTTGTTACTCAGTAGAGGAGCCTGCTCCAGTTATGCTGCTCCGATGCGTGTCCAAAGAGCAGCTGCAGAAAGGTGCAGGAGGAGATTTTCTTTCCTGACGCTGGGATACAAGCCGCTGTCAAATCCATGCAGTGATTTGGGTGTCTCCGTGATTCAGAGATTGACATTAGCATGTGCAGACAGCACTTGCTGGAGTCAATCTGATTGCTTGTATGTCTCCCTTTAATTTGATGTCAAGGGATTACAAGTCCTGGCCTTCAAAGCACAGCTTTTAAGCCCAGGAGTGTTTACAACCATCGAGTCTGCCTAGTGCAGGCCAGAGCACCAACAAGGCTTGACTCAAACCCATAACCTCTATAGTCCACTCAAGAATCCAGCTACCCTATGTGAGTGGCTGCTTTTGGAAATGGTCCTGGCTTGCAAGAGACCCCCCCCCACTGCCTTCTCCTAGATGCACAGGAAAGCAGCTGCACTTTGAAAGTCAGACATGGCCATTGACATATCATGAGAGCTCATAGAAAATGATCTGCTGAATCATCAGTTGTGTAGCACTCTCTCCACAGTTGCTAACCAGCTGCATCCATGGCCGGATCCAGTCAGATGGTCTTTCTGTCTTTCCAAAGTCAGCACAAGCTTTTAACAGTTCCTCCTGACAGCAGAGTCCACAAAGGAAAGAGCCCTATCAATAATGTAGCACGCTTACATGCATAGCTCACCTCCGCGCTGTCCATGGAAAGGATGGTGAAGGCTCCCAGTGCTTTAAATGAAATCAAATGTCTTCAGACTTATTCCAGGGCAGCATCTTCCTTGTGCACTGCTGAAATGGCAGGCTGCTCCCAGATTTGCTGGGCCGGTCTCTGTGCTTAGCAAGGTACACACCCAGTGCTGGAGTATAGAAGGCCCTTATTATCCAGCGCAGTGCTTCAGCCATTCTTAGCTTTTGGGCACGTACATACTTGGTTCCCAGAATCATGCTTATTCTAGCTTGGAAACATAAGCTCCTCAGCAAAAGTCCTTGCTGAGCACTGGCTATGCAGTATGCTGTAGATGGGTGATGTAATACAGCCTCCCTGCTCTGTGCAGAAAGCAAGTGGCCTGATTGATGGATACACTACTGATGGAGGCATGGGATTGCTAGGAGCATCCACCTGGGAGGAACAGATGATGCATTAATCCATATTCCTTTCAGACACTCACTGCAGTGAGAATTGTTTCCGTTTATCCAATGGATGTGTGCAAGGCATGTCTTTCTCCTGGGCTCCCTCTGCCCGTGCTTCTTCCATGCATCTCTTAATTGAAATCTCCTGTATATGCAATGCACTCTGGAATGCCACATCCCTGCTAGGCTAGCAGCTGCCTTTTGTCCAGCGTCTGGGGTTAAGCTCTCAGGGAAGATGATCTTACAATTGGCACACAGGACAGGAACACACATCTCTTCTTCTGCCTCTGCACAAACCAGCATATGGCTGTCAGGTCAGAAACACCCTCAGCTGGTCTTCATTTGGTACGTAGGGTACAATGAGAGCAAAAGTTTGCAGATCCAGCTAGCAAGCTAACCATCTGGCACCGCTGTCCAATAGTAGCCCCGAATTTCACCTGTCCCAGAGGATGGGATACTGCAAGGGGTCCCCTCAAACCACTGCCAGGAGGAGAATTTCCTTAGCTGTGAAACCCAGCCCTGCTCAGGCACTGAATATCAAGTGTGAGTCTTTCCTTACAACACAAATGATGGAAGCGGGTCCTGGGGCTGTGCTGGAGGAAAGTATGAAAGGCAGTAGTTGCAGGGTTTGTATTTTGGCATGAGTTGGGGGCCTGTGGGCATACCATATTTGCTTTCTTCCCTTCCTTTTCAGTCAAGAGACTGGTAGATTTACTGCAGCAAATACTGAAATCAGAATGAATAAATAAAAATACAGCCCATAAAAACAAGCCGTAGCTGGGTCGTACACTGTGGTGCTCCGATACCATCTCTTTTCCCTATTAGCGATGGAGAAACCAAGCTCTGAGTAGGTGACTCTCGCTGAGTGGTGACCTGTGCTAAAGAGCCAGTACACCTCTGAGAACAACGTCTTCCTCTTGCAGGTATTCAAGAGAAGGTATTTTAACCTTGCGCAACTCCCGGACGGCTCCTATATCCTCAATTCCTATAAAGATGAGAAAACCTCCAAGGAATCCAAAGGCTGCATCTTTCTGGACGCTTGCATCGACGTGGTTCAGGTGGGTGTGTAAGGGGCCTGCCCTGCCTGCTTTCCTCCTTGCAGGCACGGCTCTCAAGTCTCATTCTCAAGCTCTGCCTCTCGTAGCGGCATAGCTGGACCGGCTGGAGAGACAGCTCCCATTGCTGTTTGATGTCGGGTGCTGTATCAGAGAGAAGCATCTACTAGCTACCAACTGAGTGGGGTTATAAAGCTGCTGCTTGTTTGGTTGCTCAGTGCCCCAAGATGCGGCGTTACGCCTTTGAACTCAAGATGCTGGACAAGTACAGCCACTACCTGGCAGCCGAGACAGAGCCGGAGATGGAGGAATGGCTGGCCACGCTGAGAAAGATCATTCAGATCAACACAGAGAGCTTGGTGCAGGAGAAGAAAGACACAGGGGAGGCGGCCCCAGGTCAGCATTTCGCATCACCCCCTCTCGGCTCTCCACCGGTCCTGCCCTAACAGCTCCATCAGCCTCGGGGCAGAGAAACGCAGCCATTCAGCAGCGTGGGGTGCAGGGCCGTGGAGTCTGACTGGGACTATTCTGTTGGGGAAAGCCCACGTCAGGTGTCAGGAGCCCCAGTCACTTGGACTTGTGCAAAATGCCTGCATTGGGAAGTTCTGCTGGGTTTTGAGGGGTGAGCAATGGTGGCTGCATTTGGAAACGTGACCTTTGGAGCCTAGAAATGCCTGGCTATTGTAAGAGAATATCCCAGAGGAGAGGGGGGACGGGGCCGTGCTTGTGCCTGGCAAGTAGTTCTTAACAATTGCCTTTTGCGCCTGGACAGATGATGAATCCGGCAGCCAGGGGAAGTCAGAAAACATCCTGGAGAGCCTGGAGCGGAGCATGCATCCCGAGCTCATGAAGGTATTGTGCTGCAGGAAGCACTTCCTCTGCTCCCTGTTCTGGCCAGGGGCTTTCCATGGGAAACTGTTCGATGCCAGAGGTTAAGCAGAGCATCCCAGCCTGGGCTCTGGGCAGCCACAGGATGCTGCTGGGACCTGCTCCTTCTCTGCGCGCTTCCCTCCGGGACCCCTCGAGGATAGAGCTACCCCAGGGTCCTTCTGCTTCTCTGCCCTCTGCTCCCAAGTCAGGCACCCTGCCAGGGTGTGCTGCATCCCAGAGCAGAGCAGAGCCAGCTGACGAGAAGGGGGCAAGAGAAAGAGGGCTTGGGCAGCAGGAGTTGAAGCAGGTTGAGGGTGGAAGAGGTAGCATTGGTGGGCATGGGAGAGGAGAGTAGGGGGTGGCCCCGCAGTGGTGAATCATCCCGGGTATAGTTAAAGAAAGTCTCTGGTAGCTTTTCTGGCAGCCTAGCCCCATCCATTAGCAAATCAACAAGGCCCCAGTGGCTCCTGGCCATGTTCATTAATGCTGTGCAGTCTCATATGATCTCAGCCACCTGGCAGGGCTGGAAACATGTTCGCCTGTCCTCTCCCATAAATGCAGGCTCTTTCCAGGCCCATCTCCCCTCAGTCATGCACATGCTTTCCTTCCAGTATGGCAGAGAGACCGACCAGCTGAACAAGCTCAGCCGGAACGACGGAAGGCAAAACCTCTTTTCCTTTGACGCGGAAGTCCAGGTGAGTGTTTCCTCTGTCCTCAGGAGAAGGTTTTGTTCACAGTGAAAGGGTCCTGTGGTCGCTTTCTCCTTCCTTCTCTGTGCGGCTGTGGAACTTGGGCTGACTCCCTTCCCAGCATCCAGACTTCAGCCAAAGTTAAAATGGCAGAAGGGTCAATCCCTTCTCCCACTGAGGCCAAGAGAAGCAGGGAGGAGGCGTCTCTGCTAAATCTCTGCAGGATGGGCCCTGTTTCTAGTGACAGCATCCTCTCACCCCTGTCCTTCCCAGTGCGGCTTCCCTGCATCAGCATGGGTTTTGAGCTGAGCTGTGTAGACAGCTGGCCCGTGGGTAACTTGGCTGCTTCTATGGGCTTGAGCTGGCACAATTACAACTGGTGGCCTGTGAAAAGCAGCAAGCGGTCGGTCTGAATTCACCAGGAGGCTGCCATAGCAAGCTCTGTAGCACTGGGCTGCAAAGGGCTGGCTGTATGCAGTGCCCTGTACCCTCACAGGGGTCTCCGGGAAACAATGGAGGGGTTTGGAAGGAGGTGGGCACATGGCTATCTCCAGCAGCTCAGAAATGGGGCAGATTGGCCGGGCTGCTCCCACATCTCGAGCACTCTGGCTTGGGGAAGGCATGGAATTGTAATGCTGCTGTAGGAAAGTATTCCAGCTATTTCCTAGCATCTGATTCTCCCACTAGCACTGGAAGCTGTGAGAGCCTTGGGAGCATGACTGTTTCGACTGAGCAGGGGAATGTGATTAGTCCCCCATGAGCTCTCCAATCCAGTCGTGTCTCTCAGTCCTTCCCTGGGGCCTGCTGCGAGCCACGAGGGTTGTTTTTCCAAAGGAGCCCTTGGCAGGTCTCCATGGTGCTCCAATGACCGAGAAAACATCCTCAAATAGATGGTGCAGAGCATGGAGGATCCCTCCGGCTGCATTGCCCGAGGGACAGGGCTGCACTTGAACTCCCCGCACCCTTCCTGTGTACACAAAGGAGCCTGTTGATCACCGCGTCCTTGCCTCCAGCTCATTTGTGTGCTCTTTCTCTATGCACGCGCCAGTCCAACATCCAAGGACTGATGCTGTTGCAGCCATGGGGTGGCCAGGGCAGGAGGGTGTCTGTCAACTACAGCTAGGATCCAGGGTTTGGGAACAGTGAGGCATGTTTCCCAGGGTGGAGCTTAGTAGCAGCCATCTCCCACCGTTTCAATGGCAGGGGGCTGCTTCTTAAACCAGCGACATCTCTCCAAATACAAGGATCTCATAGAGTATGACCGCCACACTGGCGCCGCGCTCTGCTCCCAGCGACGTTTGGGTGTGGGGTGGGAGAGAGTGGAGCTGAGCTGCATGGGGATGGGTTCCTCTGTGCTCTACTCACTGGACTGCCAGGAAATTGGCACCTGCGAGGAATCCCTGCCCTAAATGCACCAGCACGTTGTGCACTGAGATCATGCATTTGCCTGAGGGCAGCCTTTTGTCCACCGGCTGCCCTTCTCTACCTTTTCTCAGGGCAGCCCGGTAAACTGCAATGCAGTCCCTTCTCTGTCTCTTAACGCCAACTAACCAGCCCCCGCGTGCTTGTCTCCTAGAGGCTAGACTTCTCGGGGATCGAGCCAGACGTGAAGCCATTTGAGGAGAAATGCAGCCGGCGCTTCCTGGTGAACTGCCAGGATCTCTCCTTCAACCTCCTTGCGCGCATCGGCGACCGGCCCGAGGGTGCGCCCACCAATGTACGCAGGTCCCTGGGGAGGCCGGTTCCTCTCGCTGCCGAGGGGCTTGGGCTAGGGCACTGCAGCGTGTGAATGGTGGGCTTTGCAGAGTCAAGGCCAGTCACCCGGCCTTTGGCACTGCCCAGATGTAGATACTTACCTCTACAATGGCCACCTCCCATTGGCAGCTCATGGTTATTCACTAGGACCAGCTAGTCCATCCAGGTCCTTCTCTTTGGTTGTTTCCAGCTGATGAGGGCCCAGCTGAGAGCAGAAATTCTCCTTAGTAGTCCCAGGTGAAGCCCAGAGTTAGCTCAGATTTTAGCTACCGGCCCATTTAGTGCTGATAAATGAGGTCCCAGGTGTGCTGAAGTTTGAAACACATGGTGGCCTTGTCTTCACACCTCCAAATTTGCATGTACACAGTCGCTTGTCACCTAGAGCCTTTTCAAACTGAAAGCCTGTGGAATGGCTTGTCCTGTAACATCGAGGTCTGCAGCAGCCTTGGGGTGAAAACAGATGTTGCTTTTCATTGCCTTTGCACAGCTCAAAGCAAAAGCAAATAAATATCTGTATCCTCTGCTGTGCTACTGTGTGCTCTGGAGGTTGCCCAGGTGCAGGGAGCACATCTCCCGTCGTCCTGAAAAACTAAAAGACAGGACAACAGGCAATCTGTGTTTCACTGGCTGTGCAGGGACACATCCCAGCTGGGAAACATTTTGGCACTGCTGATCCACTTCCTTGGATGACATCTATATCTAGCCGTATTTCCCAGCCATGCTCAACCTGTGTTTGAACCTCCTGTTAGCAGGGTGGATGTTTATACTGGAAGCCTCTCTGGGTGACCTGACCTAGTCTGACGGAGCCATGAGATCTTTTCAAGTCTCTTATGGCTAAAATGAGTTGGCATTGACTTATATAGGGCTGTCAGCTGTGCTGGGATATTTAGTACCTGAGAAATACGCCCTTTTAATTTACATTCCTCCTTTTTGTGAGCGATACGCAGCTTGCACTGGCTCATCAGTGCCATTGTCTCTCCCTGATGTTCATATTTCCTCATTCATAGCAAAAATATCTCGCTAATGTTTTACAGCTGCTCTGAAGTTTTAGGATCATTTTGCATGTCTTGGCTAGGTCAGAAATGATGGATCTCACAGGCTGTGGGTCCAGAGTGCTTTCTGAGGTGGTTAAAAGCAGATGAACTAGGGGTTATTTACGTTTTTTCAAGGAAAAATTCAGCCCCTTGTAGGGAGGCAAAAGCGGGGTGTAAGTGGAGCAGAGTCCCTGAATCCTAAAAGAAATGCAGAGGCTGCCCTAGAGTGCCAGGTGGCTGCATTATACATTGTAGAAAGCACTGACACCCCCCCCATGCGTTCAAACTCCCAGGTGGAGCCTTTCTTCATCAGCCTGGCGCTGTTTGACCTGAAAAACAACTGCAAGATCTCGGCAGACTTCCACGTGGACTTGAACCCTCCGTGCGTGCGTGAGATGCTGCTGGAGAGCCCAACCTCAGCAGGGGGGGATGCCCAGGGGGCTTTATCCAGTGAAGGCTCGATTCACGGGATTCCTGAATCTCACCTGCGCTACGTAAAACAGGTACGGACCTGACCAGGGTGCTTTTTCATGTGCATAAATAGATGCACTTGTGCTGCTGTGGCTGTTCGCGGAGTTTACGGCCATTCTTATTTACTCTGTGCCTTGTGGGAGTGCCTGAGAGCCTGCAAGCTGCCAAGGACCAGGATTCCCTTGGGTCAGGTGCTTGGTGCTGTACAAACACAGAACATAATGCCTCTGTCTCAGTGAGCACTCTCCTATGATGTTTATCCAAGGGCTTGCAGAAATAAATGACTCCAGCCACAATGGCAAGCATATGATATATTATAAGGTAAAACCATGCATTCATTGCCATTACTAGATTCAGCAAAGAGGAACATTAGATTCACGCATGCACATTCACACATCACACCCACCCCAGTTCTCTGGCCTGCATTGATCCACAGTTTGTAGTTGTCTGAAATGAGAACAGGTAAACTGTGTGGAAGAAACAGGAGCTGATATTTCTCCTGGGGGCTTTTTCTCCCCCTTGAATAAGCATTTGAGACACCGGTCACCAGCTGTTTGGCCATGGTCCAGCTGGCGCTTGCAAAGAGGCTGGTGACAGTACCCAGGATCCTTTTAGTTCATTGCCAAACACAATCTGGCTTTGTGGGCTTTGCTGTGAGTGAGATGGAGTGTGCAATACCAAGCTCCTCCCTGCCTGGGTCCGTGTTGGGTTGTGAGCCCAAGCATTGCCACGTTTTCCCGCACTGTATTGGGACAGCTCCTCTCTTAGAGCTGAACCCTGAGAATCACTGAGCTGTGGCAATGTCCTCGTAGCTCTCCTCAGGGTTAGGCCTTCATTGCACCCATCCCCAGAAGGACGGGCTGCCTGTGGCACAAATGGATGGAGGCAGAGGAGCCAGCGGGCTCGTCTCTATAGCACAACAGACCAGGGTGTTGCTCCCATGATGGCACTGCTGGGGCTAGGCCTGGCTCCTGACTCCCGACTGTCTGTTTCCTTGCAGGGGGTTTTCTCCGTGACGGATCCACATGTGGAAATCTTCCTGGTGGCCCGGGTAGAAAAGGTCCTTCAAGGCAGCATCACACACTGCACCGACCCGTACATCAAGACCTCCGACACCGCAAAGGTACTCGAAGGGGACACGGCCAGGAGTGGCCCCGGCAGGGCCCTGGCGGCTGCTGGCTGATGCAGCAGCATCATTGCTAGTGGATCTGGTTTTCCCTATGGTTGTTATCCTGTGGGCAAGTGTTGGGCTTTTCTGTTGCTGTTGAAATGGTACCTGCCCTCAGGGTTTCAGGTGCCATCTGGGCTCATGGAAGGGGCCTTGTTTGTTCTCCTAGGAGCTGGGCATGGGGCTGTGGACCAAGGTGAATGCTTTGAGTGGAAAGGCCCCTCCTGGACAATGTCCTCGTCCTGCTATTGTCATGCAGGGGCTGATGCTTCCTCAGGGGAAAAGGGGATGGGTGAGGAATGCTGGGGCACTAGGGAGATGTGCTGGCTGCAATCACTGACCTTGCTGCTGTGCTTGCGCTGTGCGTGACTGGGCCCGGTGACACCTTCTCTCTTGCCTCTCCAGACAGCCCAGAAGGTCCACAAGGTTGCGAAGCAGGTGTGTAGCCGGCTGGGCCAGTACCGAATGCCCTTTGCTTGGGCCGCCAGGTCAGTCTGTTCAACATCCCCTGGCATTGCTGTTATCTGTCATTGGCATGGATCTAGGATTTGGAAAAGGGGGGCACAGATGGTGAGGGGCATCATCCCATATAAAATGGCACCTATTTTTCTCCAGTTAAAAATAAACTACAAGCTTTACCATTACGCCAAGGGCCGAGGGCTGCATGATTCAGTTTAAGACGCAAAAGCAAATAACACTTAGTTGGAATGAGTTAACAAAACAATTTGTGAAAGGGCTGTGAAATAGGAGTTTCCTTACCAGGGGCAGCCAGCAGCATGGCAGACCCAAAGCTGGCTTGAACATCAAAAGCATTCAAAAGAAGAGAATGTGGTTAACATCTCTGGAGTGAAGAGTTTAACAGGACTCAGGTAGATGAAAATGAGCCATGAAGTGACTCCCTCAGCCTGGCCTGACTAGAAACCGGGCAGCACCAAGCATCTGGTTTTAAACTTTGGATGGAGCAGAAAACAGAAGTGGGGGGTGCAAGTGCAGCAGTGCATCCCCTGTATTGCCCCTGGTTTTTGGAGAGAATAATTGATGGGTAGAGCCAGTTGTGATGCTCAGAGTCACTTTCCCCAGACAGAATCAGGCAGCTCTGAAATGCAGCGGCCAGAGCTGGGGTGAGCTGAGGGAACTGAGCTGATTTAGTCAGGAGAAGAGAAGATGGAGGGGGATTTGATAGCAGCCTTCACCTCCCTGCAGGGGGGCTGCAAAGAGGATGGAGCTGGGCTGGTCTCAGTTGGGGGCAGACGACAGGACAAGGAGCAATGGGCTCAAGTGGCAGCAATGGAAGTTTAGGTTGGATAATAGGAAAAACTTTCTCACTAGGAGCGTGGTGAAGCACTGGAACAGGCTCCCCAGAGAGGTGGTGGCATCTCCATCTTTGGAGGTTTGGAGACCTGGTTAGACAAAGCCCTGGTTGGGATGATGTAGCTGGGGCTGGTTCTTCTTGGAGCAGGGGGTTGGAATAGATGCAACCTCCTGAGGTCCCTTCCAGCCCTCATTTTCTGTGATTCTATGAAATACTAATGGGAAGGTTTCCAGGCATCCTGCTGCTGACAGCTAACTCTGGGGGTGTGGGCGATTCTTCCCTGGGTCACCTCTCCCAGTGTAGCCAGGTCTGCCTCTGAAGCAGCCCATCCTGGGATCTTTCTGCCTGGTCTGTCTGTCTGGTCCAGGCTGAGTATCCTGAGATTTGCCTGTGTGAAGGAAGGATTTTGAGGCCAGCCTTTCCCCTGCTGTAGTGTGGGATGTCCTTGGGCTCTGATCGTGTGAGAAAGGGGTGGCAGCATCAGACTTGGAGCTCCTGGTTCAGACTCCTGAGCAGTGCATCCCAAGGCTTCCCCTCCTGCTGTCTCCACATAATTGCTGTTCTCCGGGGTGGCTGGAGGCTGATCTAATTCCTCTCATGTGCTGTGGCTGTGGGGATTGGCAGCACTCAGCTCTCAAGCGCCGGTGCTCCATGCGCTGGGTGAATGTCACTCTCAGCCTGCTCCCTGATCTCTCAAAGCCAGGGGAAAGGTGGCTGTGACCCATGCAGGCTTGGGGTCCCTGGCAATGCCAGAGGCATGGGTTCGGAACGGCCTGAGTAGCCTCACAGCCCTGATGCAGCACTGAGCATCCTTGGAGCTGCTTCGGTTCAGAGGTGGCTGGCTGGCTTCTCACTGCTGGAGCCCAGAGCGGAGTGGGGATGGGATAAGACAGCAGTACATTTGTACACTGCTCTCCCAGGGACCTATTTGGTGCCCTGGGCCTCATCAGCTGCAGACGCTGAAGCAACCTTGGCAGAAGCTGCCCCACAGCTCTGGGTGCAGCTCGGAGCTGTACTGAGCTCCCCAAAGCTGCAGAAGAGGTCCCTCCTGCCTGCACTCGCCACCCCCTTCTCTCAGACCCCCAGCCAGACACTGCCATGGGGAGAGGATCAGCAAGGGGGTGCTTGTGAGCTTTGCAGAGCAGCCTGCTGTCTTTCTGGCCTGAGACAGCAAGAGCCCTGAGAGAGCAGGGATTGTAAACAGTTTACCAGTGCCCAGACTGACAGCCTGCAGAGCAGAGAGCATCCTTGCTAACCTGGGCACCAGTCCCCACTGGGCAGCTTCTGCAGAGGCTGCTGTTTGCTGGTCCTGCGTGAGAGGAGCAGAGCGAGAAGCACATGATCACGCATGTTCCCAGCTCTGCCGGCTGCAAGGCAGCAAGCCAAGCTTTGCTGTCTCAGTTGTCCCCATGCAGTGCCAGGCATGATGATTCATTTATGTGCGCGCCTGGGTACCGGGAGAAATTATAGATCAATGAACTTCCCACCTGCTCAACTGCATTTCCTGCCTGACACAGCAAATGAATGTCCGGGTGTTTGCTATCACGTGTGACGGGCCACCTGTTTCTTCCCAGATCGGTTTTCAAGGACTCCCAGGGCACCCTGGATCTCGAAGGGAAATTCTCCCCTCTATACAAACAAGACAGTGGCAAGCTCTCTAATGAGGATATGCTGAAGCTATTAGCAGAGTATAAGAAGTAAGTTCAAGGAACCGGCATGGAGGCTGAATAGGCAAATGTACATGTGAGATGTTTCTCTCTAAAGCCCCTGGAGGGTGCCCAAATACCAGGCAGTTCACTTTCCAATCTCTTTTCTTTCTTTCCAACACAGGCCAGAGAAGACAAAACTGCAAGTTATCCCAGGCCAGTTAAATATCACAGTTGAATGTGCCCCCCTGGACTCCTCAAGTAAGAAACTTGGACCTGAGACTAACCAGTAACGGTGCTACCCTTGTGCGCTAACATATTAATGGTGTGCTTTGCTGTATTACTAGCCAACAGGGGTATCTGAGCTTGACTCTAAGAAATAGGGAGCAAGCAGCTTAGCCCAGCTGACCTTTCTAAGTCTTTCCAATGGGTGCAGCAGAAAGCTTGAGCTCAATGCAAAGAGTGATTGTAAGGACCTTGCACATGAGGTCTTTGTGCTTGTGAGACTCTAAAGATGAACATCTTGTTATTCAATCTGCTGTTGGCAATTCAACTATCATTTTACTTTATTTTCCCAATATATTCTGTGTGGATCTGTCTAGGAGCACTCTTATCTGCACCAGTGTGGGGAGTCATTGCACGTACATGGGGAAGAGTACAACCTGGTACTCTACAGTCTTGCTTTCCAGCTTTAGGAAATCTGCATCTCTGGCTATTGTGATTATATAAATAGAATTTCTCCCATGCAAATAGTAATAATACTATTCAGAGAATTATTACTCCACATCACCCCCTTATGTAGGATCCCCTCTCCCCCCCTGCACCCTGTAGATCTCAGAGCGCTTTATGAGGGAGGTCAGGGGCGTTAGTCCTGTCTTGCTGGTGGCTAGGAGAGCAGAAGGGAGTGGGCCACATCATCTCCTCTGCCTTGCACACATGGCCCTCTGGCCTCCATGACTATACAGACAGACTTCCAGCACTGAGCTGCTGCCCGTGGTGTTTCCCATTCTGTCTGACACCTTCTTATCGGAGCTTGTTGTTCCTCTCCAGATTCTGTCACTTCGTCTTATATCCCCATCAAGCCTTTTGGGAAGGGCTGTGAGAGCATCGCCGTTGAGGTGGAAGAGTTTGTCCCAGAAGTGGCCAAATACTGCTACCCCTTCACGATCTATAAGAACCACCTTTACGTGTACCCCCTGCACCTAAAGTATGACAACCAGAAGACATTTGCAAAGGTGAGTCGCACAGACCTTTGCAACACAGCCTCTCCTCCGCTGATACGGTGCTTTCACCTCTCTCATTGACTGTGCCGCTCATTCCACCCGCCAGGCGAGGAATATCGCCATCTGCATCGAGTTCAGGGATTCAGATGAAGCTGATGCCAGAGCCCTCAAGGTGGGTTTGTAATCCAGTGACTGGGAATGGGGTGGCGTTCCTGCCTGACAGTCTCTCAGCAGGAGAGAATGGGGTCTAGGGCACATTGCCTCTCCCCCTGTGTTTCACGCACGGGGCTGGCAGCTTGAGGGTCCATCTCCCTTTCCTTTCAGTGCATTTATGGCAAGCCAGGAGGACAGCTCTTGACAGCCACTGCCTATGCCATCGTGTTGCATCATAACCAATGTCCGGAGTTCTACGATGAGGTAAAAACCAAATTGCAAAACAGCTGTCAGGGATTGGATGTGAATGGGGTGTTAACTAGCAGCAGTCCTTGCATGCAGTGAAACCAGGGACTGTTTTTAGTGTCAGCTTGTGTTCTGCTGTGGGACGTGCGTAGTAGATAGCTTTATCCCTGACAGGCTGTTATCGCAGGGTATAAATAACACGCAGGCAGGATGAACATGTTGCACAGTACAGAGCTAAGGCGTGTGCAAATTGCTCCGGTTCTGGGTGATAGCAAGCTTTGGTAAATAAAATGGCTGAAAATGGGAACTCAGCCATTAAATCGTCTGCCCTGGTCTCACTGTAGATAAAAATTGAGCTCCCGATTCACCTCCATCAGAAGCACCATTTGCTTTTCACCTTCTATCACGTCAGCTGTGAAATTAACACCAAGGCCACCACGAAGAAGCAGGACACCGTGGAAACTCCAGGTACATGGGAGGCCTCAAGTCCAGCCGCTGGCCCCGAGGGCATGGAGATGGGTGAATGTTCAAGTTGTGAATTAACAGCAAGTGAGCTACAGGGAAACTGGCACAGCTCTGTTTTAATGGTCTTGCCCAAGGAATGGAGTGGGGATAAGGACACAGGCCACTTGGCGTGATCTAGAACCCAGTTGTTGAGCATGTAAACCTTTTTGCAGACCCTTCTGCTTGCTCATGAGACGTCCCTCTACTTATATGAGTGAAGTCCCACATGGGCCAGGGCAGGATTGGGGCCTCAGGGTCAGACCCCCGCCATGCAGAACCCCTCCAAGTGCGGTGTGCACACAAGTCCTGTTGAAGTAGGCAGATGGAGCTCTTATTGGAGGATATTCATCCTTGTCCCTCATGCTCACCAAGGCTCATGCATCCCCTGCAAGCCCCTGTGGTCCTGACTGACTTTCATGCAGTCTTCTGTGGCATTGGTGTGACTCCCTGCAGAAATGCTCAGCTTGGGGGTTCCTCAAGACCCCAGTGTCCAGGCCAGCAGATGTGTGCCAAGCGTATGCTGTAGTGTGAGATGCTAACCCCCTGGTTGTCTCCACAGTGGGGTTTGCCTGGCTCCCATTGCTGAAGGACGGACGTGTCGTCACCCTGGAGCAGCATTTACCCGTCTCGGCCAACCTCCCTCCCAGCTACCTGAACCTGGGAGACACTGAGGCACGGAGGGTAAGAGGATCCTGAACCACTGGCTGGAAGTAAAGGAGGACGCTCATGTGTTACTTCTCTGAGTCCTGCCTTTGCCTCTGTCCCCACCAGACTTTCTCCTCTCCAGGAAAGCTGTCCCTTGCTGGCAGCATCCCTTTGCATGGCACCAGCCCCCTTTGTGTGCTAGAGCCCCCAGAGTTTTACAGCAAGGGAGGGGACAAGCCAGGAGTCCCTGGGGACTGCACCCACTCAGTCCGTCTGTCTTCCAAGCCCTTTATTCCGTGTCCCTCTCATCAGTACTTGATGTCAAAGTGTGTCTTTAGCAGCAGGCTGTGGCCTGTTGTGGATGCTACAGGGACCTGGTGAGGGAGCACAGGTCCTAAGCTAAAATCCCAGCATGGGGAGAGTGCACGAATCCGTGTTCCCAGAGACACAGCAGCGCAGGGAGGAGAAGGAGGATTCCTTCTGCCCCACATGGTACTCCTTGAGCTGGGCCATCATACTCCTTCCCCTCGGGTATCTCTTGGCCTTGGAGATTCAGCACATGTTGGTGGGAAGCCCCCTGCTCCCCTGCCACCAAGTCACAGGATGTTTTCTGTTGGCAGCATCCGGCCGTCGATGCAAGATGGGTCGATGGGGCCAAGCCACTGTTCAGGATCAAAATCCACCTGGAGTCAACCATTTACACCCAGGTCAGCACATGTCTCACTCGTGGCGAGGACAGGAAGAACTTGCTGCAGCCAGGAGGGGGACTGATTTGCAGTCACCTGTGTCTGCAGGGCCTGGGGAGGGGACTCATGCCTGGCAGGGAACCATGCATGTCTGTGTAGAAACAACTTGGGGCTCTTTGCTGGGGTCTTACAGGCATCAGCCCAGCAAGCTGAGGAGCCCTGGGCTGGCTGCACTACAGGTGAGGGTGAAACTTCAGCCACTTAGACAGAAACCAGATGCCTCTGTGCGCCAGAAATCCTACTGCCATGATGCCATACTGGTCCAGAAGCCCTGGGAATGTCTCACCTGCCTCCCTGCAGCATCTCCCCACATGCCTCTAGAGCTGCTTGGTCTCTGGGGGGTCCCTGGTGGGCTCTGTGCTGCAGCACCAAGGCCTGCCTGCATTCAGATTGGTGGCCACCTTGTTTTAGCATGGGCTTCTATACCCTTCATGTTCAAACATGGCTTGTGATAAAGGGAGCCACTGTCTCACTGACTGTGCTTCTTCCCTACACATGCTGTCCTGAAATACTTTAACCCAAGGGAGGGAGAAGTGCAGGAGCAAAGCAAAAGGTGTGCAGGGAAAGGAGACCTTTTCAGCTAGGGTGTTTGGAGGATCAGGCAGGCAGAGGGAAGCTGTTTCTACAGCCAGACTGAACAAGGATGTTTGTAACCCCTCCCCTTGCCCAAATCTGTGGTCCTGGATGGAGAGACTGAGGCAGGTGAGGTTGGTGTGAGGGTTTAATAAACATCCCAGGTAGTTCTGCACTGACAACTGATGTGCTCAGAAAGCAGGGTGACAATTGTGCCCCTCAGTCCAGCAGACAGCTGTAGCCTGGGCATCTAGGACTTCAGGAGGGAGCACGGTTGCCCACACTGAGACATAAAGGGATGCTGGGGGAGTTTCCAGGGCTGGGATGTGTTGGGTAGCAAGGCGGCGGAGGCTGCCAGACCTGGGAGGTGGGAGCCAGAAGCGGCAGGTGGATGGACTGAACCTTGCCATCCTCTCTTGCAGGATCTGCACTTACACAAATTCTTCCAGTACTGCCAGCTGGTTCAGGGAGGAGCAAAGGAAGTCCCAGGGGAGCTTGTGAAGTACCTGAAGGTGAGTGGTGTCTTTCCCAGCCCCTTTTTGACAGTCCCTCCTGCCTCCCAGTAACTGCCTGAGCCATGCAGTGGTGTCTCACTGCTCAGTGAGGCTCTTCTGCAAAGGCTAGTCTGAGACTGCAAAGGGATTATTGATCTTGGTAGATGCTTTGCCGTGTGGGTGTCTGTACCATGGGGCATTTGCCATCTCTCAGCAGGTCCCCAGCCTGCAAGGGAAATGGGTTCCCCTGGAGCTTTAAGCTGGAGCTAAGCCACATTCATTAAGATCACTGGTATCTCTAGCTCTCAATGCCGTATCACCCCAGGTACCTCAATAGCGATGCCTTTCAGCCTGGCAGCCACAAGCTTAGAAATATCTGCACCAAACCTGTGCCCATGCTTTCCTCTCCTTCCCTTGCACACGTGCCCCTTGTTGGTTCAACAGAAAGGTAGAGATGCCACAAAGAAAGTGCATGCCAAAAGCAACACCCTTCCCTGTCACTGATGCACCCCTCCTCCCATGGAAAAGCCTCTCCTTTACAGGTGCCATTTCTTGCTCCATCAGCTGTCTTCATTCTGCAGATGCCTTGAGGCCAGGACCTGTTACCATGCGCCTGTTGGGGACTGCCCAAATAACTTGGCCCAGTCTGACAGCATAATTCAGGGTCGAGGCTTTTGCAGGGGCCGTGGAGCCCATGTGATAGTCTTCCTCCCTGCCTAGAGAAAGTGAGGGGCAAACTCCCAGGGGAGTTCCTAGCAGCTGGGACAGACCCCCAGAAACCAGCAGGGATAGGTGAGCTCCTGCTTTGTTCCCTTGTGAGACTCCGCAAGGTGCTTGTTAAAATCCAGTGTCCTTGTGCAGCTGCTTCTGTGACCTGCACCATTGCTGCATCCACCCCCTCTCATCTTAGCGTTCATCCCAGCAGGTCAGGTCACCTGCTTGCATTTCCCTTTTGCTTTCACAGGGTGTGGACCAAGTGGCACTTGTGCAGCCTCCAAGCACCCTCTGGTGGCAAAGACAACCACAGCGCCCGTCCCTGCCGTTGGGTTTCTGCTTCCCTGCCCATTCCCATCCCTCTGTCTAACCCCCGCGTGTTTTCTGACTTTGCAGGTGGACACATGGCATTGGCACTGCAATGATATTCTTTTGCACACCTTTGCTCCCACACAGCTGTGCTCACTTAACAGTCATTTATTTCTGGGAATGTGTGGTTCAGGTGCGGTTTTTGTCTTCCAAGCTGGAATTCGATCAATATGGTTACAATTGCATTTTAATTGTATTCAGAAAGTTCTTGTGCTCAACCCTGACTCATGCTGTTCCCCTGAAGCTTGAGTTAAGGCTGTGGGATTGTGCCCAACTGTTTATGGACAACTTCTACAGGTCACAGAAGTTTTTGATTCCTGTCCTTGATTTCTTTGGTTAATAGCTTGCTTTGCAATTAAGTTCTTTTGGTGCTCATTTCCTTTAAAGCAGGAGAGTGTTTATTGGAACAAGATGTTGTGGGCTTATTTCCTGGAGTTAAATGTTACTGTAAGCAATACAAATAATCATGCCTTTACTAGTCCCAGTGCTGAGCACTTAAAGTGAAATTCCCATGTCCAAGGCACTTCCCAGGCATAACTGAATTCAGCCTCAACTCCTCCTCCCTCTTTCCCAGCTGAGGTAGAGCATGCTGTTCAGGCTCAGAGCCTCTGGAAAGCAGGGCCCTTTGAGTTAAGACTGAATAGAGGCTGAAAAGCCTAATTATGAACTTGCAGTTTTGAAGATGGGGCCTGAAATTCCGTGGCTTTCCCATTCTGTGGCACAGCCAGGTGAAATCATGTCGACACACATGGGGCCAGCTCTCAGAAGCCCTCCAGCCCTTTGCATCGTACCCTGGCTAAAGTCATGAGGATCCAGGTTACTGTGCACCAAAGTGACTTGTAAAGATGGAGTTCGGAAATGAGCTGCCAGCTTTCAATTCTCAGGTACCCCTGAGCCTATGTCTGCCCTGGCAGGGATGTCAACAGAGACCCTGGAAGTCAGTCAGCGCTGTCTGGCGTAGCTGCAGGCAGTGTTAGCACACACTGTGTGTGGTTGGTGCTGCAGGCTGCAGACCGGCCTCTGTGAGTAGCTACCTTCCGAATTGTTTTCTTCAGGGAGCCAGAGCCTTTGCTGTTGTTTGTGCCTGAGGTACTGTTGCAGAAGCTTCTATGAAACGTAAATGCGTCTTAACAGCTGTAACGTGTCACACTAAAAGCAGATGTGTCTGTCTTGTGTTGCAGTGCCTGCATGCCATGGAGATCCAGGTGATGATACAGTTTCTGCCTGTAATTCTGACACAACTGTTTAGAGTCCTCACCAACGTAACGCAGGTGGACGACGTTGCCGTCACCTGCACCATGTAAGCTCCGGGATTCGTGCATTGGGATGCTGAAGCTGCCGATCGTGATTCAGTCTGCTCCATCACTGATGGAGACAAAAGTGCTAGGAACCCTGCTTCTGACTTCTTTCTGTAGGCTGGGAAGCCCAGTGGCTTAGGGAAAGACCCTGCCTTTATTTAAAGGAATCTGAAAATGAAGCCTGAGACCAGGGATTTTGGTTCCCCTATGTCTTTTGCTTTACACCTTGGCTTTAAGGAGTGATATTAAAAGGCTGGGCACTTCCCTAATTCTGCCAGCTTGGGTTTTTCACCATTGGAGATGGGGTGAATGCTGTTCCAGTGGACTGAAAGGTGCAGAACATGATTGTCAATCCTTGGGCCCACCTTGTCTTTGTCTGATTGCCATGAGAGTCACCCTTCTGCTCAGAATTTTCCCCTTCCACCTGGCACCACCTCCTGTATTAGTGTCAGTTTGTTGGCTTGTAGTGAGGAGTTAGGGTTTGGGAAAGGAGGTTCCCCTAGACAGCTTCCCCTTCCAGCAGCCCGAGGCATTACTGGGGACACAGGGAAGCCAGTTGGTGCATCAGGAACACCAGAGAGATTGGGTGCTGATTCCTGTAGCGATGGGTCCCTAGTCTGGGTCGGTTTGGGGACAGGCCGTGGGGAGGTGTTTCTGCTGGCAGCTCTCCCAAGCAGCTCTAAAGGTTCAGCTTCCTGCTTGTACCTGTACCTGGGAGCTGGCATTTGGGATGGGGAGTTGTGCCAGGTCAGGCCCAGTTGCTCTGGCTCCAAGGCTGCTGCTTTTGGGACAAATAACACAAGATGTGATGCTCTTTGGGTCCATGAACTGGAGCCTGGCGGCCTCTGTGGCCTGTACTGAGCTGATGCCCTTGGGCTGTGGCTGGTCTCTGTTTTGGCAGGGTCCTTCTGCACATTGTGTCTAAGTGCCATGAGGAGGGGCTGGATCATTACCTGCGGTCCTTCATCAAGGTGAGTCGGGATGCGCTCCAGTCTGGCGAGCTCTGTGGCACAAGCCAGCCCCAGGCTTATGCTGTGCCCATTGCTTTGTAGTATGTCTTCCGAGCCGAGAAACCCGGTATCCCTCAGGCCAAGCTGACCCATGAGATCCTGGCCACCGCTATGGCCATGATTCTGAAGCAGTCAGCGGATTTCCTTGCCATCAACAAGCTGCTCAAGGTGAGGAAATAATTGTTCACTTCCTTTAAACTTGCCTGCAAACAACAGTAGACAAAAGAGGATCGTAGGAAAGTAGAGCTGTAAGGGACCTCTGATCTTCCTTGTCATCCGGGAGAGGGAAGTTCTCTGGGAAAGGGAGCTCCTGGCATCTCCCTAACCCAGCTGCAGCCTCTGATTCCCATAGATCAGTTGTCCTTTCAGAGCCATCCTGGGTCTCTGTCCCTGCTCACATGAATCCCAACTGGCCTGTGGGACATGGGGCAGTCCTGATTCATGATGCAGTGCAGCACAGGGGCTTCTCTCAACAGAAGAAGGAGCAATGGTCTCAAGTTGCAGCAAAGGGAATTGAGGTTAGATATTAGGAAAAACTTTCTCGGGAGGATAGTAATAAAGCACTGGAACAGGTTACCCAGAGAGGTGATGGAGTCTTCATCACGTTTTTAAGACCTGGGTAAACAAAGCTTTGGCTGGGATGATCTAGTTGCTTTGAGCAGAGGGTTGGACGAGATTTGAGGATGAGAAGGGACTTCAGGAGGTCATTTTCTATGATTCTCATACTGCAGCCTTCAACCCTTCCTTTGTAAGCTCCTCTTTGTAATGCACTTGGGGTGTGCTTCTGTCCCCACCAGCTTTGCTTTCCACTTGCCAGCAGGTAGCATTTCTACCTGAGCTCTGTAGCATGGGGTCTCTTCCACGCAGGATGCCTCACTGGGTTTGACTTACCCCTGCACTCCAGCAGGCTTTTCCTGGGTGCCTCTGGGCCATAATATGAGGATGCAACTTGAACTTAGCTGGGCAGACCTTGCGATCCTGGAGACCCAGTGGTCTCCAGTACTGTGGGACAGTTTTGTCTGCTTTGCTGCAGGGCAGGATCTGGGCTTTGGTTACAGCCACGGTGAGGCTGTCAGCCAGCTGTGAAGTGAGCACCTCGCATTTGTGTGGACAGTGTGGGCTGTGTAGGGGTGATCTTGGCTTGTTGTGTCATCTCAGTGTGACTCTCCCTGCCACCCTGATTGCTTCCTCAGTCCGTTGCACTGTTATACTTCCCTGTTTAGGCCAGTGGGCTTAGTCTTGCTGAGGAATATAATTGCACTCAATTTGTTTATTCTAGTACTCATGGTTTTTCTTTGAAGCGCTGGCAAAGTCCATGGCAATGTACCTCCTGGAAGAAAACAAAATTAAGGTAAGCCTGATAGCACCCATTGTCCCAGGGCACAGAACAGTTTCAGCGTAATCCTCCCTCATTAGACCTGTTTTGCAGATTTCACCTTCAAAAGGTGCAGCAACCTTATTAAATACACCTGTGACTCAGCCCAATCGCTTTTTTCTTTCCTTTCTTCTCCCTTCCCCAGTAAATCTCCATCCATCTTAAAAGCCTTTGGTCCTCTTCTCATGCCAAAGCCAGCCAAATCCCGTTGATTTCTTCTCTTCAGACCACCTCTGCTTGAGTTAATGGAGAGCTCCATTAGCTACTAGCAGCGGGAGGCTGTTTTCCTCTGGGTAACAGCCATGGGAGGGGAGCAGGAGGCACTATTTGCCAGCACGTTATGGCACGGTGTGTGCATGTGCCCGAGGGAATGTGCCCAAAGACAGGAACGCTTTGGCTTTGAGGGTGTGCAGTAGTGACAGTGCAATTCCTGTTGGGTTTCAGCTTCCAAGAGCCCAGCGGTTCCCCGATTCCTACCAGCATGCCTTGCATTTGCTGCTCTTGGCCCTCATTCCCCACGTGACCATCCGGTACAACGAGATCCCAGAAGAGTCCAGGAATGTCAACTTCAGCTTGGCCAACTTCCTGAAGGTCAGTGCTTCTCTCCTCTCTCCCAGGCAGAGTCAGTGAGACACACTTGATCCATGAGGGCAAAGGCGGGCAGATGGGGCTACCCTGAGTCATCCCTGCAGAGTGCATCCAGTGAGTAATGCTCTCTCCCAGGCAAACTGTTATCTGAGTGATGTGAGGCAGCAAAGACTTCCAGGGTTTTTCACAGGCACTGCCATCATGACAAACCCATTTGAATACTTCTCTTCTCCATTGGGGACTGGAGTGAGATCATCCTATTTACTACAGATAAGCAAGTTCAGAGGTCACTTGGGATGTGAATAGCATCCCAGAGGAATAGGACTTGGCCATGGGGCAGGACTGTGTGACAGGGAAGGGTTAGGGTGGCTGCCTTCTTTTCTGATGGTTGCTAACACTGTGCCCTGATTTCTGCAGCGCTGTTTGACATTTATGGACAGAGGATTTGCTTTTATTCTGATCAACAATTACATTTCTGGTTTCAGCCCCAAAGACCCAAAGGTGAGTGGTGTCTTCATGGACAGTGGTCTTGGGCATGTATGTATCCGCGTTGGTTTGAGCTTTGCACGGGTTGTTACATGCTGTGACCATCTGCTGCGCAGTTGCAGTTACTGCGGTACTGTCCAGAGGCAGGGACATTCCCACCTGCCCCAGAGGCACCAGTGTCATGCTAGATGGTAAAACAGCCCTGGAGCAGCCAGCGTCTCTGAGCCGAGGGGATTTTGAGAGACCTGGGGGAGTGAAAGTGTGAGTGCACGTGTGAGAGAGCATGTAAGCAGGTGGCTACAAGGAGACAGGAGTTCATTGCAATGGGGAGTGACTGGGGGGAAAAGATAATCCTGTTGGTGACTCTCCAGGAACCCCCATCCCTCAACTCTGCTAAATGCCAGCCAGTGGGAACTAATGCCGTGTGTTTCCCACACAGATCCTGGTCGAGTACAAGTTTGAATTCCTGCAGACCGTGTGCAATCACGAGCATTACATTCCTCTGAACTTACCCATGACCTTTGCCAAAACCAAGTTTCACCGAGTCCAAGGTACATCCCATTCGGGTGGGCCTGGCCAGCGATCTTTGGCACTGGTGGCTTGTGCACCAAGGGAATCTGGGATCTATGGTGGGGTCCTTTGCAGAGCCCAGTGGGGGAACAGTACAGCCCCAACACTTTTTTGTGCGCACCAGGTAGGCTTCCATCAGCTGACTGCTTAACTTGATACACATCACTGCCTAAGCTGCAGCTGGCCCTATTTCATGGGGACGGTTCAGCAAATAAGTGTACAGTACAATCCTCCTCCCTTCCCACAACCTGCCCAGTCCCGGAGCAGTCATTGAGGGCATGGGAGACTCAGGCGTGCTTGCTGTGTGGCTCCCAGCCATGAGGTGGGTAGCAGCACTGCCAGCCTGCACTGGAGAGTCGTGAGGATGCTGTGGGTGAGGTCTGAAGTGCTGGGGTGGTTGGGATGGTGGCCAGTTACCTATGCAGAGAGATCCTGGGGCTTCTGCGCCTGTTAAAAGAGCTCTTGGCTGGATTTCCACTGGTGTAAGTGGGAGTTTTGGCCACACTCAAGACACAGCTATGCTCCAGACTCCCTCAGGACCCTTTTCTAGTCCAATTGCAGAAGGAAGGGTAACACTTCACTTGCTTGCGCATGTTACTGACTGCTCCAAGATGCCTGGGCTGGGCACTCAGCTCTGGGACATGTGTTTTAAACCTGCCTGTCTGTCTGACGTAGTGAAACAGCATGCCCAGCTTGGGGAATGACCACATGATACAGACAGCTGTGTCTTTTTGCCACTGCTTCTTCACATAATAACACAGGAATGCACTTATTTTTGCTAACCCGCACCTCTGTCCTCACAGCGTTTGGACTGAGAGCGCCCCTCACCTTCCATCATGTATCTATGAAATCTATGAGATCTCACTGCACCGCGTGTTTGATGTTTAAAAATGGGCCTATGTTAAGACATAATAAAACTCCCAGCCTAGTTGCATGCTGGATACACACTCTGGGTAAGGTAAGATAGAAGCAGAGCCCCCTCCTGGACTGTGTGCACACACCCACACACACTCATACACCCATGTGCAATGAAAGGGGCATGGACAAGCCTGGTGTTCCACCTACCACTGTCAAAGTGTATAGCAGGGCAGGTCTGCAGTGGCATGGTGGAACCTCACACGTAGGTTTAGAGGCATATGGGGTAGCCTGGAGCAAGGGAAGGGATTCCTCACACAGCCCCCATTAGCATTTTGCTCTTGCCAGGAGAAGGACTGGTTGCTAGGGCCAGAACTGGGCTGGGAGGTGAGGACTTGGTGTAGAGCAATTCTTCTGTTGCAGAGAGCTCAGAAAGTACACGACACATAAGAAGACTTGGTGTACTCTGGGTTCCTCTTTGTCATCTCCAGGTTTCTTTTCAAGTCACAGGCATCCCGCAGGGCTAGGCATCCCACAGAGTGCCATGGCTGACTGCTGGTGAATCACCAGTGTAGACAGGCATCCTTTGTGCAGGTAGAGACATAGGCCATGCTGGCTTCCTGTATGACACTGGTTTGTCTCCCAGGCATCTTCAAGCAGCTTCTCTTCTGTTCTCTCAGCAGAGATTATATGAAGCTGGTTTTCCTGTGCATTCCTGCTGCTGCTTGTAGCTTTCCTGGAAGACACATGTGTCTCATTAGCAGCTAGAAGTTGGCACCATCCCTCCATTTAGAGTTAGCAGCAGTTCAGCAGTGATCAGACAAACCAGAAAAACTTGCTCTTAAATGATAGTTCCAGCTCAAGACCAGGCTTGACTCCTGTCTATTTTTGCTATGTTTTTATTTGTCCCTTTTCTTTTTCACTCATGAATTAGATTTTTTTTCATTGGCTGTGGATCGGTTCACTTCAGTAGGTAGGTTTACTGGGCTCGTTGAATCCTCTAAAGCCAAAGCAAATGTGCGCTGGCTCAGATCCGCTGGCTTGAACACAATTAACTTCAGCAATAACCCCTAGGGTGTGATGCAGAGCTTCGCTAAGCAACTAACCCTCAGAACGGGAAAAAGCTCCAGCTTCAGTTCTCCTTCCTCCTAATCACATAGTAACATTCAGTAATGGCACACTCAAGAATTGCTGCATAGGGCTCTGAGAACCAGCAGAAGCCAAAGTACCTGCAATGTCTGTAAACTCACGGCCCATGCAAAGTGTGGGCAAAGGTTTCCAAGCAGTGTGAATGCTCTGAGCTGAAGCAGGACATGAAGGAAGGTTAGCACCTGCAGGATTTCAGAAAGGCAGCTGCACCAGATACATGGGGCCTGTTCCCTCGTGGGTTTTTGGGCCATGCAGGCATGTCTGCAGGTATCCTTGGGCCATGTGAGTATCTACTGAGCCATCTAGGAGGTGATGAGAGCCTGTCCAGCAAGCCAAGATTAGCTTTCACCTTGCTAGTACAGGTAACAATGGCAGGGAAGAGGCTGCAAGATAAGCCAGAATGAGCCGGCAAACAGAGTGCCCAGGGCTCTCACCTTCATGGGTGCTGGGTCTTCCCTCCTGCTGGATGGCAGCAAGCCTGAAGGGGCCCTGACCTTTTGCAAGTGCCTCCTCCATTCCCACAGATATCAGAGGAGAGTGTAACAAGATTCACAGCAGAGGAATGAAGCCACATTGGGTGATGAGGCACTGTGTTGTGCTGCTCCTCCATGCTGGTGCTACAACAGGCAGATAAGAGACCTTTGCAGCTCCTGGGAAGCAGGCCCCTAGCACCCTACGCAGCTCCCCCACTCCTTGTGGGAGCACTGAAAACCCTGCCTGTATAACCCAGCAGGGGACGGGAGGTTCACGGTACAGCCTGTGTGCTCCCTACTTGCCCTTAAGCTGCAGGAAGAACTGGGCTCATGTGTGAAGGTGAAAGAGGCCATCTCTGTATCAGGACCTCCCTGCAGGGTGGCTGCAAAGAGGATGGAGGGGGACTGTTTTCAGTGGGGGCAGCACAAGGAGCAATGGGCTCAAGCTGCAGCAAAGGAAGTTGAGGTTGGATATTAGGAAAAACTCTCTTACTAGGAGGGTGGTGAAGCACTGGAACAGGATGCCAAGAGAGGTGGTGGAGTCTGTATCCTTGGGGGTTTTGAAGACCCAGCTTGACAAAGCCTTGTCTGGGATGATGTACTTGGGACTGGTCCTCTGAGAAGGGGGTTAGGCTAGATGTGACCTCCTGAGCTCCCTTCTAGCCCAAATTGTCTATGTGTTTATGACCTGGGAGAGTAAAATCCTGCTTCTTGCTATGCTATGTCATGGTGGGCACAAGACAAACCAGGGTGGCCTGGCTTACTGTACAAGTTGCTTTCCAAGCAAATGCTTTTGCTGAGCCTAAACAGGAAGATTTAGGGGATGCCTCTGTTCTTGAGTGGGGTTGAAGAACATAGGGTGTGTTCAATCTTCAGAAAGGCCCGGTGTGGCATAACGACAACAGAAATGCCCCGATCTGCTCTTAGTCATGGAATCACATGTGCAGAGGTGGTCCATCTCGAGCAGGGGAGATGGGCTAGTGGGGTGACTGATGATGTGACAAATCTATTTTCCTTTTCTGAAGTAGCCAAAGGAGCAGTTTGGTTTCAGCCCTTGCCATCTTGCTGTTTATTTCAGATGTCGGTCTGGAGTACAGCTTAACTGATGAATATTGCCGGAATCACTTCCTGGTGGGGATGCTTCTCAGGGAGACGGCGGCTGCCCTGCAGGACAACTATGACACCAGATATACGGCCATCACCGTCCTAAAGAGCCTTATGATAAAGCATGCCTTTGACAACAGATACCAGCACAAGGTCAGGCCTAGTTGCACTGGGGATTCAGAATAATCTTTTGCACTGGTGCCAAGGTCCATCACAAACTTGAGTGCTTTGCTCAGTGCATTAATATTGCTCTATTGCATTTTAAAGAATCCATAAGTAACTGCTGGGGACCGGGTTTTGTTAGGGGCAGTTTATTTCGGAAGTTGTGGAACCAGTGGTTCCATCAGGTTAGCATTAAGGTAAAAGAGACCTCGTTGCGATTAAATGCTTTAGCGTGTCATTAAGCAATGGGTTACGTAAAGCTAAGTCCATATTTAAATATTTTGCTGGTTGACGCCTTAAATTAATAGTTTGGATTTCATATGCTGCAAGGTGCAGAGAAAACAGGTCTCTATTAGCCATGAACTTGACGGTTTGCTAAGTAGTTGGTCCCGGTCTCAAGTTCAAATACTCACAGTGAAGTTTGGCAGAAAATGCCCATGCTGTGTTTATACTGCTTCTCTTCCTTCGGGACATTGGTGATCAAGTGTTTTTATATGTTGGAAAAATCCTTCCTGTCTGGATTGTTTTATATAGTTGTCTTTCAAGATGCTGGGTTTCTGCCAGCAGAGATGTTCCTTCTCCTTTTAAAAATCAGCCAGATGATCAGCATCTGGATCTTCCAAAAAAAGAAAACTTAGCTCTTTGCAGAGGCCTGAGTGCCAGAACTCAGTGTGCATGCTAGGAGGAGCAGCTAGGAGGACATGTCATCTTTCACAGGGCTCGGATGGCCAAGTGGGACATACTTTTGCCACTGAAGCTGACCCTGAGCATGACACCTAATTTTGGCCATGCTCTCCAGGAGGTTTGTGGACTTTCTGCTAAATGTTGCCTCCCTTAAGCAGGCTATTATGATGGGAAAGCATGCCCCGAGAGCAGCCAGTGGTTCAGAGGGTCCTCAAACTGGCTTCAGGGAGAAACTATATTGCCTGCGTGAATGCAGGCAGAGAGAGATGGGTGGGGACAAATAGGATGAGAGTGGCTTGAGTGTGCTGTGAGGGGGTGATGGATGGGTGAGGAGAGGGATTGGGGCAGCTGAGGTTGTGGGGGATTACAAGGGATGGGAGGGGGAGACTCTCCCCCCTGCATCCTCCCCTCACACCAGGATCCTGATGGAGCCTGAGCCCCTCTCCTGAGTCCTCTCACATGGGCCTAGGAGACCTGGGCCCTTGGTGCAAGCACATCTTCTCTGGACAGTCACCATTTGCTGTCACTGCAGCTGCTGAATGGGGCAGGAGGTTGTCTTCTTTCTCAGCAACGTGCAGCAGAGACCCTAGCTCTAGTTTAGCAGAGGTTTTGACTCTAGGCCTGTCAGGAGGCCCTGAACCACTTCAATACGGGCTTCCTCAGGTCCTGTTGGAAAGGGGTTTGCAGGGCTGAGCAAACCCTGCCTGCTCCACTGATCTCGAGACACAGTCCCCCCCAAGGGGAAAGTGCCCTGGGAACTGGCCAGCCAGGGGAGCTGGACACTGCTGGCAGGGGCTGTCAGCCACACGACTGATGAGAAATGAGCTGTATCCATGCTCAGCATAGCAAAGACTCATGCAAAGGGCAGGACAGGAGTGGCAGGGCTCCAGCCCCCCAGGAACACCTTCTGAGATGGTTTTGTGTATGTGGTTTCATGCTTTCACCATTTTGAGCTGCCTGAACATGAGAACAAATTCTCTCCTAGAACAAGTTCTCTCCCACTCTCGAAGAGGCTCATTGTGTTGCAGTGAAGCATGTCATATGAAGTGACTGTTTAAGAGTTCGGCATGAAGTGCAGATGGAGAGGTGGGTGGGGAAAGGAGCAATTCACTGTGAAATGCTACAGGACCAGGCCAAACCCCATTGTCTTCTGTGAAACATGTCACGCACTGCATTTAAAGTGTACAAACGACCTGCCAAGGCATATTCTGCGTTTTACAAGTAACATCTTTGGGGCTGAATCACCATTTTGCAGCTTGTTATTTGATGGTAACTGAATACATGGCGCATTACAATTTATCACATGATGGATGCATTAATCCTGAGATAAATGTCATGTCTGTCAGGGGCCCCTAGCAGGTATCTCTTCCAAATCCCCTCTGAGGAAAGCAGTGCTGGAAATATGGCTTTCAAAACAGTATAGGTAAGAGCTTATAGTGCATGTGTGCAGAGGCTTGCTGGTAAGGCTTCTAGACAGCTGGTTTTCATGCCATTTTGTGACCATGTGGGATGTGCAATGTCTGAGCTACATCAACTGAGGTATGTACAGGCCCTGATCTAGGGAAATGGCTGAGGAAGGTCAACGGTTGTCTTCCTATTTAGATTTTTAATCATGAGGAAATGCAGTAATTCAGGTGGTGCACAAACTGCCTTGGAGAGGAAGGGAATTTCCATCTGCAAATGCCTACAGGGAACAAGGGGAAATGGGACAGACAAGCCAGAGTCTCTGAAAGTTTTGTGACCCACTTGAGTCAGTAAAAAGCTTTGGGTTAGTTTTGGTCTGTTCATCCATCTCTCACCTGTCCATTCATTCTGAAGCACCTCATATCTTAAAACCAGAAGTCATTTGGGATGAGGAAATGAGCTTTTGGAAGATGCTGATTTCAGAAATTTCAGAAGCTTCTGATGCTTTTTCAGGTGAGCAGTTCAGCTAAGCCAGCTGTTCCCCTCAAACACTTTCGCTGGCAGGCATTGTGTGTGCAAAGTCCTGATCGGGCCTTAGCACTGTTACAAGATAAAGAAGCAACGGCCACCACTTGTTAATCCTAGCAGGACTGGCTGCGTGCAACATGCTCTGGAAAAGCAGGCTGCTTTCTTGGAGGAAAAGTAGCTTGGGACTTCATGTGCTTTTCCATGGCTCCAGAGGTGTGGATGCAGTTCCTAACTCTACTTGTTCTTCTGGAAGGCTGGACAGGTTACTTTATACCCCGGCTCACACTCCATACCACAGGGACAGTACAATTTTCCTAACTCACAAGGAGGGTACTGACTTTACAAGTTTTTCTAGGCTATTGAAACCAGCAGGGATCATCCTTGAGAGTAATCCAGTAAGAGTATCTGTGGAAGAGCTGTAGATAGGCTGGTGGGTGCATAGGGTGAGGAAGTGCTGGGGGGATTGGAAAGCTCTGGCTGTTTCCTCAACACCTACAGTCATTCATTGTCTTTCAGAACCAGCAGGCAAAAATCGCCCAGCTGTATCTGCCACTGGTGGGATTGCTCTTAGAAAATATCCTGCGGGTGGCTGGCCGGGACACACTGTACTCGTGCACAGCTATGTCTCCTTCGGTGAGTAACATGGCAGGATTTAGGATCTCCCCTCTCCTTGGCACAGCAACCCTGTGTGCAGGCAGCAGATGGCTCAGTTTGGCTTTAGCAATAAAGAACTGTGCTCTCTCCTGCATCCCTGGGTTTTGGTCTTGTTCATTTAATTCATTTCACTTTCCCTTTTAGCTCCTAATATGGATCTGTTCTGCTAGCTGACATGCCTTGGGAGGGTAGGAAAGTCAGGCTGGAAGGGACCGCGTGAAGTTACCTTGTCCAGCCCCCTACACAAGGCAGGATCATAGAATCATAGACAATTCAGGCTGGAAGGGAGCTCAGGAGGTCACATCTAGGTTCACAGATTCATAGATACTAGCGTTGGAAGGGACCTCAATAGATCATCGAGCCGGACCCCCTGCATAGGCAGGAAAGGGTGCCGGGTTCAGATGATCTAGTCCAACCCCCTGCTCTAAGTAGAACCAGCCCCAGCTATATCATCCCAGACAAGACTTTGTCTATCCAGGTCTTCAAAACTTCCAAGGATGGAGCGTCCACCACCTCTCTGGGTAACCTGTTCCAGTGTTTTACTACACTCCTGGTGAGAACATTCTTCTTAATATCTAACCTCAACTTCCCTTGCTGCAGCTTGAGCCCATTGCTCCTTGTGCTGTTGTCTGCCTGCACTGAGACCAGCCCAGCTCATCCTCTTTGCAGCCCCCCTGCAGGGAGGTGAAGGCTGCCATTAAATCCCCCCTCAGTCTTCTCTGCTCCAGACTAAATCAGCCCAGTTCCCTCAGCCTCTCCTCACCAGTCCTGTCCCCCAGACCCTAAACCATCTTTGTTGTCCTCCACTGGACTCTCTGCAATGTGTCCACATCCTTTCTGTAGTGGGGGGCCCAAAACTGGATACACTCTAGATGTGTGCTGTATTCCAGATGTGGCCTCACCAGTGCCCAGTAGAGGGGAAGAATCACTTCCCTTGACCTGCAGACAACACACCCACCAGTGCAGCCCAGGATGCTGTTAGCTTTCTTGGCAACAAGGGCACACTGCTGGCTCCTGTTCAGCTTCTAATACCGTGTCACCCCAGGTCCTCTTCTGCAGAGCTGCTTCTCAACCAGTCACTCCCAGCCTGTACCAGTGCATGGGATTGTTCCCTCTTCAGTGCAGGACTTGCATTAGTCCTCCTTGAACCTGATGAGATTTCTTTTGGGCCAATCCTCCAATTTGTCTAGGTCGCTCTGAATCCTAGCCCGACCCTCCAGTGTATCTACTACTCCCCCCAGCTTGGTGTCATCCACAACTTTCTGAGGGTGCACTTTATGCCATTTTCCAAGGTGTTGATGAAGACACTGGACAAAACCAGCCCTAGGACTGACTGCTGAGGCACTCCACTTAATGCCAGCTGCCAACTAGACATTAAGCGCTTGATTACTGCTCTTAGCCTGATGCTTCAGCCAGTTTTCTATCCACCTTGCAGTCCATTCATCCAGCCCATACTTCCTTACTTTGCCTGTGAGAATGTTGTGGGAGATCGTATCAAAAACCTTGCTAAAATCAAGGCTTCAAAATCACCTGTGTCCCACATCCACAGAGCCAGTCGCCTGGTCGCGAAGGCAATCAGGTTGGTGGATCCATGCTTCCTGTTCCTGATCACTTTCTTCTCCTCCAAGTGCTTAGAAAT
>JAGPOW010001327.1:37750294-37796967 GCA_030014935.1 Caiman crocodilus | reverse complement strand
CTTCATCCCTGCATGCCTGAGCAATGCTCTGATATTCTTCCCTGGTTGTTTGTCCAAGTTTCCACTTCTTATGAGCTTCCTTTTTGTGACTTAGTTTACTGAAGAGTTCCCTGCTAAGCCAAGCCGGTCTTCTGCCGTACTTGCTAGTCTTCCTGTGCATCAGGCTGGTTTGTTCCTGCACTCTCAGTAAGGCTTCTTTGAAGTACAGCCAGCTCTCCTGGACTCCTCTCCCCTTCAGACTGGCTTCCCAGGGGATCCTGCTCATGAATCCCTTGAGTAACTCAGAGTCTGCTTTTATGAAGTCCAGGGTCCTTACTCTGCTGTTCTCCATCCTTTTTTTTCCTCAAGATCCTGAACTTAATCATCTCATGGTCACTACTGCCCAAATTGCCATCTACTAGTACGTTCCCCACCAATTCTTCCCTGTCCTTGAGCAGCAAGTCAAGCTGCTAATTGGCCACCCCCGATCATTCCCGACTAAACCAAACTACCAAGTGTGGCTGCTTTTAAAAATTTCCAGGAATGGGGATTTCACAGTTCTTCTCAGTAGCCTGCTCCACAGCTTCTCTAGATGTCTGCTATAATGCCTGAACATCCACAGAGTCAGCAAATTCTTCCCAATCTCCAACCTGAATTTTCTCCAGATTAAACAACCCTACCCTTTTAGCCTTTCCTTGTAAGACTTGCTTTCCAGGTCCCTAATAATTTTTCTCACGCTCTACTGGACTCTTTCCAGTTTGTTCAAATCCTTCTTGAAGTGTGGGGCCCAGGACTAGACACCATACTGCGGGTAAGGCCCCCCCAGTACTGAATGGAGTGGCAGAATCGCATCCCTTGATTTGCAAGTGACACTCCTGTGTGCTGCTGGCTTTTCTGCAACAAGAACACACCATATTCAGCTTGTAGTAACCTCAGCTCCTTTTCTGCAGTATTGCAGCCTACCCACTCATTCCTCAGTCTGTATTTGTGCATGCAGTTATTCTGTCCCAAGCTCAGGACTTTGCTTGTCCTTGTTAAATATCATCTGATTGATTGCAGACCATTTTCCAGTCTATCCAGGACATCCTGGATCCTGGTCCTCTCCTACATACAATATTGCCAGTTGACCCAAGGCTGTTAGTGACATGTTGAAGTGCATTCATTATTGGCCATGCATACATGTACAATGGGAACTGCCTACTTATACACAAGATCAGAATTTGGACTGTTGTCAAACTGTCTTGCAAATTGTACCTGCCTGTTTGTGCGGGGCAAGGAAATTCCTTTCTGAGAGACCAGTAAAGTATGGGATTCCAGAGCCAGTTAGACTTCTTCCAAATTGTAAAATGTCCTCAAACTTGTATGAAAATGGGGAGAAAAAATGGACAATAAGTTTATAAAACAGCTTTGCTGTTCTTTAGTCAAGTCTGCTAGTTTTTTAGCATCCTTCTCTTCATGGAAAAAATAAGGGAATAGAGTTTCTTTTTCCATTCTGCTTTTGCAAAGGCATTTTCCGTGGCTTTTTTATATGGTTGGTTTTTCTAGTTTTACCAAATGACAAAGCTATTCAGTTGCACATGGCTCCTCTTGCTTTGCAGGGCTCCAGGGATGACTTTGTGTGTAATTTCACCTCCCCGTCCAACAGATCGAGTCTGATTGCAGATAAAGATACAGGTAAGTACTTTGTTTGAAGTGCTAACTAAAGATTCACTGGAGCTACCTACAGAGCAGCTGGGAGCTTCAAAGAACTGTGGCATAAAACACAAGCACCCCTTCTGTCAAGTACCCTTATAAAGTTTTGTACTCTTTTCTCCATGAAAAACAAGTTCCGAGTTAATCATTGTGCCAGTTGCAGTGCTCACACTTGCTATTTATTTCCTTGGTAAATCATGTCTAATGAGCGGTTTCACTACCATGTGTAAGAGCTGACTTGGCCATCGTGGCCTTGTTCTTTTCTTTCCCTGTAGCCTACGGTGCGGCACTTCAGAACGGCCATGTCCTGAAAAGGGAGGACTCCAAGGCATCGCTAAACTCAGAAGGGGCGACAGGTTCTCCTGATCAGTCTCACGCTGGCGAAAATGTAATGCACCCAGGATGGCAGAGCACAAAGCTGCCCGCACATTCAGCTGGGGTCATAGGATCCCAGCAAGATAAATGTCCAATTGACTCTTAAAGGAGTTCAGAGTAGGTGTTTGCACCACCTCCTGCAGCAGTCTGTTCCAAGCCTTGGGGGCTTGGACTGTAAAGAAGTTCTTCCTTATGTCCAGCCTGAAACAGTTTTGGAGAAGTTTGTGACTGTTTGACCTTGTCATCCCATGGGGCGTTCTGGTGAAAGGCATTCCCCCAGATCCTGATGTACACCCCTTATATACTTATAGGCAGCCACTAGGTCCTCCCTGAGCCTGTGCTCCTCCAAGCTGAAGAGTCCCGTAGTTCTCAGCCTCTCATCATAAGGCCTGTTCTCCTGCCCTCTGATCATGCACGTGGCTTTCCTCTACACTCTGCACAAAGCATTGCTGTTTCCAGCTCAGTTCTAGTCCATGGCATCTCATTAGCTAGGAGCCCACTTCCATGCTCCATTTGGGCCCCCCCACTGCAGAAAGGATGTGGACAAGTTGGAAAGAGTCCAGCGGAGGGCAGCGAAAATGGTTTAAGGGCTGGGGCACAGGACTTGTGAGAAGAGGATGAGGAAACTGGGCTGGTTTAGTCTGCAGAAGAGAAGACCAAGAGGGGATTTGATAGCAGCTGTCACCTCCCTGCAGCAAGGCTGCAAAGAGGATGGAGCTGGGCTGTTCTCAGTGGTGGTAGATGGCAGGACAAGGAACAATGGGCTCAAATTGAAGCAACTGGGGGGTTTTGATTGGATATTAGGAAAAACTCTTTCTCACATGGAGGGTAATAAAGCACTGGAACAGGTTATTCAGAGGCTGTGGGCTCTCCATCCTTGGAGGTTTTGAAGACCCAGCTACACAAAGCCTTGGCTGGGATGATGTAGTTGGGGCTGGTCCTGCTTGGAGCAGGGGTTTGGACTAGATGTGACCTCCTGAGCTCCCTTCCAGCCCTCATTGTTCATGTTGTAAAAGGTGTGTTTTGAGTCCCTGCAAACCAGCTGTATGTTAATAGATATAGTACCAGCCAAGAGCTTAAAAGGAACACAGTGACCTATGATGCATCCTTTTGGAGCTGCTTTGTGAGCCTTCCTCCCTTGTATCATCTCTACAGCTACCATTGTAAAGGACATGAAGATCCAATAGGATCTGGCACGCAGGAACCACTCCATCCTGACAGGCATCCCCCCTGACTCGGACTGTTTACCCTGAGTCCTTGTGACTCATGCCCTTGGCCTTTTCCAGCATAAAGAAAAACCAAAATACATGGTTTCCTGAATGGCCTTTTGGGGCACAGCTCAAAACACATCAGGTAGAGAGCTTTGCAGTGTCCTCAGAACCTGAAAAGAGTTTATGGGGAGCAGGGGCTGAAAACCATAAATTTGAGTGATCTGAAAGATTTGCCACATTGCTCACTGCATTGTTTTGCTTGGAATGGGACTCTGCAAAGTCAAGAAAAGGAATTCAGATGATTTGTTTGGAACGTTTCTGCTCACCAAATGACGTTTGTGAATGCCCTGTGGTTTGACTTTAGTTTAACCCTCTGCTTCCTCACAAACCCTCCCAACCATACAAAATGTTTCTAAACAAACTAAACTGAAACTTTTTTTTGAGATTTACAATAGGCTGAAAAGCCAGGTACTTGCAGCACCCTGCCCTCAGGGGCAGAGAGATGACACATGCTGCCTGCCATCCTCCTCCTGACTGGCTAAGGTTTGCTCACAGAAGGAGGTGGTCCATGCTTCCTTCTCAGGTCCCTGCTATGCATTACATATATTATGCAATCGCAATTCCCTCTAAGCTGTGTGCATGCATAACCATACACAATAAAAAATTCATGCTGCGCAATAACTTTTTAATGTCATGCACACAGTGGCATACGGACAGGGGGTGGGGAGACAGTAGGGGGCCATGGCCCCTGGGCGCCAGCCTGGAGGGGACACCCAGTGCCATAGCAAGGGGGCACCACCACTCCCCCCGCTGCCGCTACTACCTCCAGCTTCACATCTGACGGCTCACTGCCTGCCCCAACCCAGCCACAGGCTGCTGCAGGAGGGGGAAGGGATGGGCACACTCCCAGCCAGGATTGTTTATGGGTCGCTGAACCTCAGAGGGAGCACTGTATGCAATTAACTGGTGAATTATACAATAAATTTAAACCAATCCCAGGTACACAGTAAGACTGGCGACAAGTACAAAGCAGTTATCACTCACCTAGCTAGTCATGCAATAAATGTAGACCAACCGCACATGCAAAGTAACAATCACATGATAAAAGTGAGTCTCCAGCTATAAGAAGACTCAACTGTCTATACAGTTAGTACTTGAAAATGTGTTGCAAATCTAGTGCTGGTTTTTATCCAGCTTTCATTTGAACACATAGCAGGGCCCTGATTTGGTCACTGCTACAATGAGCTGGCCACCCATTGCAGCTGGTGTCCCCATGATGGCTAGGTGAATGACCCCTGCTTATTTGCTGCCCCCAGGATACGCCCCCTAAATAGTTGTAAAGGCAGCAGCTGCCTTGGGCCATGGCAGGTGAGGCTGGTTTTGAAGCAGCACCCCTGTGCCCTGGTTTTCTAGTCGGTGATTCTCCTTCCATTTAGATACGAAGAAGTTCCACGAGGAGCAACGTGTCTCACTGCGGGAGGCTGGACCAGCTGGAGATCAGGAGCCTCCTCATGTGCTACCTCTATGTCGTTAAGATGGTTTCTGAAGGTTAGTGCCTTGCGCGCTCCCAGGCAGCTCCTGTCCCTCTGTGCTGCTACCATGATGTAGCAGCCATCAGGGTGAGCAGAGGGCAGCATAACGGTAGCAAGGGGAGCTTGTCTGCAAAGGTGTTCATATGTGAAGAGCTCTGCACTGGTCTCAGAAGTATGGGACACATCCTCAACAGTTTTGTGTTGCTTCCAGATACCCTCTTAACCTACTGGAACAAAATATCCCCACAAGAGCTGGTCAATGTCCTCGTGCTTCTGGAGTGAGTATCTGGTGCTTGGGGCAGTGTTTCCTGTTGCATGTTGTAGATCCGTGTCATGCAATACAAGGGGTGAAGTGAAAGCAGTCTCGCCTGCACCCGGCCATGTTCTGCAGCAGATGCGGTTCTGCATCCTGTGTGTGATGGGCCAGAAAGGGTGGGAGGGCAATGCCTGGCTAGTGAGGAGCAGTGCTGTCATGAGTCCAGTGAGGCTGGGCTGGGAACCTGCACTCTGCAGAGAGCTCCAGGACCAACGATGGGGCTGGCGGTCTCACCGCCGCTTTGCTTGCCATTGCGTCTGTCTGGGCAGAGGGGTGAGGAGAGAAGAGGGCATTGCGCAAAGAGGGTGGTGGGCCCGGTGCCTGAGAGCACCAAGTGCCAGGCCAGGGGCCCCAACCTGCTCGTACGGGCCAGGGGGACTACACACAGTAGTAGTGCCCTTGCTGATGCGGATCCCTTTTCTCTCTAGAGCCTGTTTATTTCACTTCAGATACGTGGGGAAGAGAAACATTGCCAGGTACCATGCTCCTGTTGGCTCCAATTCCCTCGCGCGTTGTGCCCCAGCTTAGCTCGGTCAGGCTGAAACAGGAAGGGAAGCTCACACCCAGCTGGGGTGGGGCTGCGGTCAGGAAACCCTGTTTACCCAGGCCCAGGCAGGAAGGTGAAGGCAGAGTTGCTGTTTGTTTTTAGCAGGGAAAGAGGAAGTTGTGCTCCTCTGAGCACCTTCTCTTTTGCCTCTGCCTCTAGCGGGGCAGAAGGCAGCATCAGCCCTTGTTGGTCCCGCTCCATCTCCCGGCTGCCTTGGTGCCAACGCCGTCAGCTCTGAATGGACATTTGTGCCATGTTCCCGAGTTGAGAGAGGTCACAGCCCTCACCAGTGGGCATTGTGAGCCCCCCCAGTTGCTCGGCATGGCACGGCATGGCACGGCAGGCACCCCCAGACCATCATGCATTTGTTTCTTGAGGATGCCGCGACATCCCAGCTCTGGTGTGAATCCTAGCTGGGGCACTGGGTGAGAGTGTGATGAAAGAAGCAAAATAGGGCTATCCCCAGGCCCACTGCTGACAAAATAACCTCTCCCTTGCCCTCACCCCGTGCTGCTTGTGAGCTCCAGTAACCAGTGTCTGGGCTGAGCGGACAGCTTGGGGAGATCCCAAGTGCCTGGGCTCCACCTCTCTGCCTTAGAGGAGGCTGCTCACAGCTGATGCCAAGTCATCCATTAGGTCTTGTAGCTGGTCTCTGGTGCCCTCCAAGCAGAGCTGCATTGGCAGGGCTCACTTTGCAGGAGGTAGACAGGAGAGCTGGGGCCTGTCTCTGCCTCGCAGCAGCATTCGGCCCACACTGACAGCCCACCTGTCCTCTCCTTCCAGGATTCACGATGCCTGGCTACTGAAGCACGCTGGCGCTGACAGGAAATCCCAGACGATGCCAGCCTTGCGCAGCCGCGCGGGGATAATACAGGCCCGTCTCCAGCACCTCGGCAGCTTGGAGAGCTCATTCACCCTCAATCACAGTACGTGCGGAGGATGACTGGGGTGAGATGGGGCCAAGCCCATGCAGCTGTGGGGTGGGGTGCTCCTTATTGCTTGAGGCAAGCTGACGAGGGAGGAGGTGTAATTCCACAGGGTTTATTAAACCAGCCCAGGTGGCATTTCTTTCTACCTGCCTCCACTTCCTAGTTGTTGGTGGAGACAGGCAGTGCCACATGAACAAGCAGGTTGGGCAGCAGCGCTTTGTCATGAGTGACGCTCAGCCGTCCAGCCAGCACTGGCCCCAAATCGAACTGAACAACAGGGCATGTACAGGTCTTCTTCCCAGGGGTAGTTTTCACCCCTCTCTCTGTGTGAGCCTGCCCTGTGCTACCTCCAAAGTCTGGCTCAGAGAGGCACCACATCCGTCCGTGACTGATGGCAGGTGGGAGGGAAGTAGCAGGCCTCATTCATTGCCTAGTAGATCCTCAACCCTTCCCCTTTGCTTCCAGATGCCGGCACCTCGGAAGCAGATGTTGTGCACCAGGCACTCCTGGAAGGCAACGTTGCCACGGAAGTTTGTCTCACTGTCCTGGACACCATTTCATTTTTCACCCAAAGTTTCAAGGTGAGCACTGGGGACTGTGGAAAGCAGCTTCTTCCCCCCCGCATACACACACACATACAAACACACTGTGTTTTTGATTATATTTGAATTGATTTCCTAAAGAAATAGACTGTCCAAAGAACGGAAAGGGAAATGACTGACAGGTGGCTCTGATTCGCAAGGGCCCCATGCTCTGTGGTCAGCGGTAGAAATTGTGCACTGTTAGAGATTTGTGTCATTCATTAGGGCATGTGCTGCCATAAAAGAATGAGGCATAGAGAATAGGGAAGGGAAAAGGAGAAGAAGCCAGGGCTGGGCACATGTTGACAGGTTTTATGTAACTGTTTCTAGAAACAGGGCCTGAAGTTGCTTCAACTCTTTGATCTCAGTGGGGATAAGCTGTTCTTCTTTTGGCAGCTCACTTGAACAGGACAACATATGGCCATGTTCTTATGGGTATCTGCCTCTGTTCCCTTCTTTGCCGAATCATTCTGATAACCTTTTTCCAGAGGCCGTAAGAGCCAGAGTCCTTGCTGTAGAGTTTGGTCCAGCTTAGCAGACAGCTACCTGGAGAGATCTCTGTAAACTCAGCAGAGATATTTGTGCAAGCACAAGAATGGGACTTTTTGATATAGGCAGGCGAGGTTCTTTGAGTAGAAGTGATATCTTTTATTATACCAACTAAATAGATGGAAAAAAGGTTATTTGCGAGCTTTTGGGCACAAACCTCTTCCTTCAGGAACTGGGGACTTTTTGATAGCCTTTCAGGCACTCCAGCCACAGTGTGATGCATGATAGCAGGAGTGCCTCCCTTCTCGGGCACTGTGCCAGACAGAAAGCAAGCAAATTGCATTTGTGATGTGCTGGCTATCACAGAGGCTGCACAAGATGTAGACAGTGTTCTTGAGGTTTGTTGGGGCAGTTGCAAAGAAAAGGGATCTAGCACAGGCTTTGAAGCAGCGCAGGGGACAGGCAGCTCTGGAAGGAGGCAGACACTGAAGTGTGTCTCTTTAACAGCCTCAAGAACACAGCTGATGTGCAGATGCTGGGAGAGGCTCACTTCTCTGCCATTTGTAATGAGCAACATATTCCCTCTGTTTCATGTATAAGCGCACAAAAAATACTGCCTGAGTCTCAGGCTTTACTGTTCTTTTTGGCAAAGGATTCGTTCAGCACCAGGGGGTATCCTGTTTCCTTCTGTGTTCAGGAGTTTAAACCACAGCCAAAAGCCACCCACAAGATTGTTTATGTTCTGAGTAATTGGTCAAATAAAAGAATATTGAATCCACTTACCACTCACTGATATGGGGAGCAGATCCTTAGCAGATGTCAGCTGATAGGGCTTCACAGAACTGCACTGATCTGCTCCAGCTGACAATTTTGTCCCCAATGTAAACTTGTCTCTGACTTTTGGATGTGATAGCTTATGTCAGGGTTTACAAAGAGAATGAGAAAAATGGGATAATGTAAAGGTCAGAGTGATAACCAGCTTTAAAAGACAAATAATGTGAAGGACTGGGTGAGAGTTGCAGCAGAGAAGTGACTCTTTTTTTGGAACATGAACACAATAAAATCCTTGCATCTTCTATAGAAAGTAATCCCTAACTAATACCAGCTTTGCCCTGGTATTTTCAGTTATTTATTATTAATTTGTCAGTGTGAGACTGTTGTTTATCTGGCGTTAGCAACATTGCAGTCTGTAGAGATGATCATGTCTTGAGCCTTATCAGTTGAGTATTTCTGCAAAATGAGCTTTCTTGTTCTCCAGGCCCAGCTCTTAAGCAACGATGGCCACAACCCACTCATGAAAAAGGTGTTTGATGTTCACTTGGCCTTTCTCAAGAATGGACAGTCAGAAGCAGCCCTTAAGCACGTGTTTGCCTCTCTGAGAGCTTTCATTAGCAAGGTAGGTGGCAGCCCTTGAAGAGTCCAGCTCAAGTTCATGTGGGCAGGGGGAAGTGTGCACTGCAGCCTTCACAGACCTGCTGCTCTGTGCTGCTAGAAGCCAGCTCCACAAAACAGACTCAGAAACTTCAGCCACACTGGTCAGTGAAGCACTGACACCCCATGGGGTCCAGGTTACAAAGGTGGGAAGAGTCTTATGGCCAGGAGATAGAGAGACAGTGTTGACTCTTATGTCATTTGTATCATTATAAATCATTATGCTGGAGATCAGTATCCATCCCACCAAAGACTTGATCTACCATGAAGCTTTTCCTTAAAGCAAGCTGGCTGAAAGTGAGTTGGATGCCAGGGTTGGGGTGCCCCCAGCTCCATGTTGCATCTCTGGGAGACAGGGCCATCCTGGCTTCATTCTGCAGCCTTTTCAGAACTCAAGCTGCTTCTTTTCACCCAGAAGTGGCTTCTCTAGCACCCGAATTGGCAAGACGTGGCAGCACAAATGATCAGTGGATCATATCTGAACACCATTGGCTGCCCTTGACTTTGCCAACATTACAACAGTTTGAAGTTGGGCAGTGTTGATTCAGGAAGACATCTGATGCTTGTCTCACTACCCTTGAGGACAGCTGAAGCAGCCACATAGCATCCAGGAGCTGGCAAGTCTGGAAGACTGATGCTCTTGGCCATTGGTAGACAACACTTTAAAGAGGGTTTAAAGCGGGTTAAATGCCTTTTGCATTGCTTTAATGGCATTGCTGTTTGCATGAGTTTGCAAATTTGGTGGCATATTGCTCATTAATTCCAGCCACTATAGCACATTTGGTGGTGTAATGTGCCTTAAATGACTTTGGGATGCCGCAAATGACTTTGAGGCGCTGCAAAGTAAAACACCTCCGAGGAGTTTTAGTTTCCTACCTTACAGTCATGGAGAGAAGCACTGGGCTCTGTGTGGTTCGGGGGGATTGCAGGCAGACCATGCAGGCAGCCCAGCAGCAGCCCAGGAAGGCAGGCTCCACAGAAGGAAAGACAAAAAAAAAAGACAGTAGCGAGCCTGATCTTTTTTTTCCTTGGAGTGTGTCTGCTTGCCTGAGCTACGCAGGGGCCCAGTGCTTCCCTCTGCGGCTGCGATGCCCCTGGGACTGCCTGAGCTGGGTGCCTGCAGGCAGGTGCTGCCTGAGGGTGGGGGGGGTGCCACTGCCATGAAGGGAAGCACCAGCCCCCCTGTAGCTTAGGGACCACTCTGCCCGCCAGCATCTCGCTGTCCCCTCCCCACCATTGGAGAGGCAGGTAAGGATTGGGATTAGACATGAGTGCACATGGCATGGGGGTTTATTTTGCCCTAAATTAAAGTGGTGTTTTTAAAAAAACACCGCTTCAATTTAGGGCAAAGTAAACCCCTGTGTCATTTAGAAACAGCCTTTGATCCCTTCTCAGTGTCCAACACTTCTCTCCCGTCTCAAAAATGTTCTTGACCAGTTGAACACGCAAGCTGCATAGTTACAGCAGACTCCAAAGGAGACCTACCCCTTCAAGTCAGCTGAATGCAATGGTGGTTAAGCTAATTAATTCAGCACTCATTCATGCAGCCTGCAACTCCAGTAAGTTAAACACAGTGCGTGATTTGGGGACTGCTAAGAGCTTTTTGACTTGCAGAGGAGATTTTGCAGGATTAATTGAACAAAAGTGAATATTAAGGAAGTGGAGACTGGAATCGCTTGCTTCAGTAGCACTGACTACTTTCTTCTCCCCTTCAAAAAAAGATTCAACCAGTCTAGGCCATGCACATTTTAATACATGAAAACTAAGAGTGACTGTTAAAATGCAGCAAGTGTCATAGAGGCACTGGGCTGAATTCCAGCTTGTTTAGCTGTTTGGGTTGTTCTAATAAAAGATATCAGATTCACCCAAGGAACCTTGTCTGCCTATGCCCTTAGACCCACATGGCTACAACCTGCACCCCTGCAGTTTATCCTTCATGAACACGTGGGAAGCCCTAAGGTGTCTTTGCTTTTCCCACTCTTGACACACCCGCTTCTGGCTGCTGCAGCTCTACATACATGTTTTTGCTTTTAAGTGAAACTGCAGTTTCACCTGTCAGCATCCAAAAAGATTTGTGGTTTTCTATCTAACACAGCATCAAGAACTTTCTCATATTTCCAAACACACACCCTGATCTGCACCCCTGCTGTGTTGGATCTCACAGCAAACATCCAAGAGCCAAGCCCTGAAGAAATCCCCGGGGTTTAGTTTGATGTGCTTGGAACCCATCCACAAAATAGCCTGGCCAAAGGTTCTGCTGGCATCAGGAAGGGCAGCTTCTTGACTTCAGTGAAGTTGTGCCCATGCCTGGAGCTTGGTCTTGTTATGTGTCCAAACATTTGAGCAATTGATTTAAGTTTGCTTCTTGCATTTCACCTGTGACATGCTCCCTTCTGTAAAAACAAGATATGGGCCCTGCAGATGGTATCTACGAGGAAGTGTTTTCTCTGCCAAGCCTGTGTAACCACACGGGTCCCAAACTTCCTTGTCTTATCTACTCAAAATGGAAAAGTGCACTTTTAACTCTGCAGAGGATCTTTCAAATGGTTGGGTCAGTTGTCTCCCTCCTGACTGCAGTTGCAGGCCTGGTTTTCTCTGCGTATAGTCTGGAAGTTGCACCACATGGATTTTTATTCGTGGTCCGCTTCCAGTGACTTTGAGCCAGCTAAGGTGGATAGTACCAAACAGCCTCATTTATATCCAACCCTTTTGCAAGCCATTCCCCACTTCTGACCACCCCAACAGCAGGAACTGTGTTTTTCACTTGCTAATACAGAAAAATAACTAACCCCCTAATAGTAAATACCCTACCCTTTTAAATGCACTTTCCTCCCAGCTCCACAGAGGCTGGTTAGAAGGAGGCACTGAAGTCATAGCTCCAAAACCAGGGGAATGTGCCCTGCACCATTTCTAGTACCCCTCCTTTAAACTGGGAGTTAATGGTTCTGTGATCACCACAGGCCCCAGTGCACTGCAGAGTTAGGAACCCAGCATAAATCTTTTGATTTCTTCCAAGCCAAATGCATGTTATCAAAAAACATAACACTGAATCTCAAACATGTCCCAGCAGAGATGAGCTTAGAAAGAATTGCCAGAAGGAAACTGGGATCCATCCATGTTCAAGAAGGGAAGTGGTGGCTCTGTTTCTTTTCTCTCTATCCCACTTGTTTACATGATGTGTTGCCACAATGCCAAATGCCTCTTATCAGAAGTTTGCTGAAGGGCGGGCTTGCAGGAATGCATTGTTTTATGTGTTTGGGAGTAGTCCTGGAATGAAGGATTAGGCAAGACTGATAGACTTTGGGAGCAAAGTTCATTCCATCTCCAGCAGGATGCCCAACTGCAGGTCAAGCCCAGTGAAGTGGGGGGATGAGGAGAGCCTCTTGCAACTCCCTGATCCTTGACCAACTGCCCATGGTGCTAGTGAGAGCAAAAGACAGGCCAAACTCCCTTCAGCCCTCTTGCTGATAGAAAGTTGGGCGTAGCAGAGCCCTCCCTTCACCACGATGATTCCTTGGAGCTCTTCCACTCTCTCCTAAAACCTGCTGGGGACTGCAGCAAAAGAAGGGCTCTCTCTGAGCAGTATCCTGTGCTCTTAGCCTGGGGAAAGATAGTCTCATTGATTACAATACACAGAGACTGGGTACCCCTGCAGCACTTGGTTGGGATCATGGTGCTGGGTCCCTGTGATGGCTGTTCCACTTGAGAGCCTCTCTGCACACTTCCAAGGGGTGTTGGGCCCCCAGTGCTACTTCTCAGGGCATCCCCCATTGGGAACGCTCTGCACTGCCTGAGGTCTACTGAAATTTCTCTGAGAACAACTCACTTTGCCAACAACAGTGGGTAGCTTTACATTGGATGGCAAGGATAAGCCCAGGCTACAGTAGAAGGGCAGGAGAGCAGCCCTTGACACAGGGTAGGGGGGGCTGGGGTGCTGGATGCTGGGCAGGGGATTGGTGGCTCATGGCACAGAAATGCATAGCACAGGGAGGGTGAAAAGGCTTGCTTCTTACCCCTGTGGGCTCTTCATATCTCATGGGCTGACCCCTAATCTACGCCTGCTGAGAGCAGCCACGTGGAGGCACTTCCTTTTGGGAGGTGGGAAAGCATCTCAGAGCAGTAGCTTGCAAAGTGAGGTCATTAGCTGGGTTAGCCTGAAGTCAGACAGAAGGCAGGGTAAATTTGCACCTTATAGACTGAGTAAACCAGAGATGCAGAAGCTTTCTTAAGCACCAGCTGCCTTCATCAGAGACTGTGAAGACCACATCAGCCAGGGAATCTTGGGCAGAGAGGGGAGTGAAGATAAATCCTGGATACAAACAACCCCCTTTCTCTTTTTGTCCTCTACCAGTCACGTGGTCCTGTCAGGAGGTAGGGTCTCCTTTGGAAGGAAGATGCTTGAACTGTGCTTGATCTCCTAAACTTTTGCAGCCTCACAATGATACTGGGTTGTTTGCTTTGCTGTGTACATGCTTATGTATATAAATATATTTCTGCGTATGTACTTAATTTGCTCTGTTGTGTACATACTTAATTAACTTCTCATTCTGATGCTGGTATTTATTTTCTCCCCAAACGTTTGTCCTAAACTTGTTGACTGACCAGTGAACATGGGGCTGACTGTAAAACCCTCTCATGAGGCTGTAGAGTTTAAGTAGTCTGCTGTAAATCATTGCACCATGCTGTCCGCTGACTACGAAATGATACGTGGCATTTCTGTGATGGCCTCTCCTCGGACAGATGATCTCCATGCTGTTCTCTGATGCTGCTGATGTTGCGTTTGCTGCAGTTTCAGAGAGAAAGTCCCTGTGAACGTGAGCAGATTTGCTTAGGGATCATGAAAAGACATTTGTACGGAGCGCTGCAATCCAGGTCCCTTAGCCTGTGAGGTCAGGCTGGCCAGAGTGTCCACTGTTGGAAATACTCTGGCTTATGGCAGCTCAATGGACAATGATCTGAGCACTTGCACCTCCAACATGTCACTGTGTCATGTGCCTGCACTGTCTAAGTGTATGTCACCTCCCATGGCCGCACGGAAAAGACCCTCTCCTACAGCCCTTAATGTCTTGCATGAGTTCTGTGTGCCAGCCCACAGCTTCTTGCCTGGATGCCCCCCATCTGTCAGCTGGGAGACAGCCGTAGTCCATCCATCCATTTTCCTCCTCTGCTGCCCACCCATCAGACACAGTGGGTGTCTGGGAAGGCAGACTCTGAAGGCAGGTCCCAGTCTCAGTGTCAGTTGCCTTCCTCCTTTCACCCAACCTGGTTGAGATATTTCAATCTGTAGGATCCAGCGCCCCTCACTTGCATTTCTGTAGAATGGCCATGCAGATTTATGGTGGGATAGAAGCATTCAATCATTTAAGATAGGGGTGGCCAGCCTATGGCATGAGTGCCACAAGTGGCCTGGGCAGCCTGTGTGTGTGGCATTCAACAGATCAGAGAGGGGACAGGCAGCAGTAGGAAGAAAGCAGAGCAGCAGATCTGGCAGGAAGAGCAGAAAGCAAAGCAGCAGATCAGGCAGGGGGCAGAGGACAGAGCAACAGATGAGACAGAGGAAGGGGATTGGAGTGGCACTCGGGGAAGGTGCGGGGCTAATTAATGGCACACCTGCCAAAAAAGGTTGGTCCCCCACTGAGTTAAAAGAAAATAGCCCTTCAAGCTCATGCTTGCAAGTACTGATGGGAGTAAAGCTGTCAGGGTAGCCCCTGCGCAGGCATGAGTGCCAGCGTGCCCCTGCGCGCGGTTCGTGGGTACATCTTCTAACAGCCACCTTCTTCTCGTGCAGTTCCCCTCGGCATTCTTCAAGGGCCGGGTGAACATGTGTGCCACCTTCTGCTACGAGGTGCTGAAGTGCTGCACGTCCAAGCTGACCTCCACACGCCACGAGGCCTCGGCACTGCTCTACCTCCTCATGCGCAACAACTTCGAGTTCACCAAGAGGAAAACATTCCTGCGAACGCACCTGCAGGTCAGTGCGAGGGGGCCGGGACCCCTGCATGCGCATGTAACATAGTTTTCTGCTCCACCACGGTCCGTGATGCCAGGTTGGGGGGGTGTCAGCTTGTAGCAGCCTAGTAATGCCCTGTATTGGAGGAAGTCAGAGAGTGATAGAAGGCAGGGCTTGAAGGGACTGGAGATCATCTTGTCCACCCCATTCCAAGCCTTTGCACGTAGGAATTTGACCTTTTTTTAATCTGATTTTGACCTTTGAATCTGTACTTTTCTGCACTTTGAATTTGACCTTTTCTTGGTCAGAAATCCCACAGACTCTTTGACTGCAGTGAGAGTTTTGTCTAAGCCATAGCACCCAGATTCAGCTCAGGGCCCTTGCAGGTGAAATGTCTGTCATCCAGTAGTCACAGGCAATGGCTTTTCAGCACAGGCAACGCCCATCTTGTGGCCCAGAAAGCAGAAGAGAGTGAGCATGATGGTGACATGGGGAAAGTCCTGCCTGCTGAAGTGAGGGAGGGATTATTCTGGGGTTTCTTCTGGTCTTTTTTGTCTCATGTTGTCTAAATGGTGTTGAAAGGTCCCTGGAGAAGCAGCAACATGCCTTTTTATTTTCGTGTTGCAAAAAATCTTAAATAAAAGGAAAACAGGATGTCTGAAGCCTCCAGCTCCAGGACTTCTAATCCAATCCAATCCAGTCCTATCCTGGCCTTGTGTGCGTGCTGTTCTGCACTGCCATTCACTGCCACACGGCAGGGGTGTCAAATATACCAGCCATGGACTGGGTGTGCTGTGCAGGGTGGGTCATCCAGCCTGCCGTCCTTTCCTGGGGCATCTCATCTCAGATGCACTCTGGGTTTTGTCTGTGTCCTGGCCATGGTGGCAGGGTTTCTCTGGCAGTCCCAGCAGCACAGCAGGGGTTGTGGGGACCCAGAATGGAGGAGCAGGGGCAGGTACCCCCATGGTCATGTCCCATTAGCCTTTTTGTTGCTGTGGGGAGAGGTGTCAGTGCAGCCCTGGGTGACAAGGGCTGAGCTGCCGTGTTGGAGGGGGTGCAACACCTGGCAGGTGCTACATTGACATCTCCCCTGACAGCAGCCTAGTGCCTATCACAGGATGCTGGCCCAAGGCACCAACCAGTTATGCTTCTGGTCTCCACTTCTGCAACCAGAGGCCCAGCTCTTCCCTGTGCTCTGGCCGTGGTTCTCGCTATGACAGAGCAGAGGCAAGAGCTGGCTGGGCCTTTGGCGGCAAAGCAAATGGAGTCTGTTGTAGCAGAAATAGGCATAGCCATGGGCACCACAAAGCAGGGAGTGTTGCTGCTGACCTGATGAGTTTCTCACCACTGACATACAGTGTCATCACCACCATGAGATTACACCATTCAGCAGTGGTAGCAATTAAACAATTTGCGCCATATGAATGACCTGATCCTCTTAATTATCTCTTTACTCATCAGTGATTGTAAAGCCCACATGGCAGAGCCTACTTCAGTAATACCCTGGCTTTCCCCCACAGATAATAATTGCAGTGAGCCAGTTAATAGCAGATGTGGCATTAAGTGGTGGATCCAGTTTTCAGGAGTCCCTATTCATTATTAACAACTTTGCAAGCAGCGACAGGCCGATGAAGGTAAGCGTGATTAATTATAACAGGTAACGAAGTGTGCTGAGCGGTGCCTGCCAACAGCCATCCAGCTCCTTGGTAGGGGGAATGCTTTACCATTCCAGTGCTGTTGAGGGAGAGGGAAGAAAAGCAGAAGTTTGGGTTACTTTTAACTGGCACGTCTTTAGGCAGTGGAAGCAAAGAGCTTTCCAAGAACTTCCAGCACCCAGAGGGAAGTGAGAGCCTGGTGGCTGTACTTGTGCCAGGCATAAGAAGTACAGAAAAGAAGAGCTAAGTCCTCCCTGTGAAGGGGAAGTGATGGCTGTGGTCCCCCTTTCTTTTACGGTCTTCTTTTATTTAACCTCGTCACACGTTCCATCGGAGTCACGGCATCGGTACGTGGTGCTTCCAGCCTGAACCCCTTCTCTGCACGGCAGCTGCCAGACAAGGAAAGGGAAAGGCTGGGAAATGTTTTCTGGCCTCAAAGTCATGCTGCACTCTAAATAGCTGTGGGGAGCCCCAGCCTGTGTTACAGCAAAACAGACACAGGACAGACAAGGGCCCAGAGCTCTTTTCTGCATCTGCCAGTCACTGAGCTGCTGGTTGGGAGCTGACAGCATTGGATGGACTGGAGTCACTGAGCAGAGAAGGGAACTTATCATCTGCTTCTTCTCTTCACTTACTGTTTTTGCTTGAGCTAAAGTCCTCTGTACGCTTCTGGTGTTGCATACAAGCTGAGTGCTGAGGGTTTGGAACAGGCTTCCCCCAGAAGTGCTATAGTCACCCACCCTGAACATTTTCAAAAAATGTCTTGATGCCCATCTTGCTGGGATCATTTAATCCCAGCAGTCTTTCCTATCCAGGTGCAGGGGTGTTGCACCCAGTGATCTGTAAGGTCCCTTCCAGCCCCGAACAACTCTGAAACTATGAAATACAGAGGAGCCCCACAGTAGGGTAAGCCAGTCAGTCAGGGGTTGACTCAAGGGGAAGGGCCAGCATGGCAGCACTTGCTCATGTTGGGTAGCAGTTGTACATAGAATCACAGAAGATGAGGGTGGCAGGGAGCTCAGGAGGTCACATCCAGTCCAACCCCCTGCTCCAAGCAGGACCAGCCCCAGCTCCATCATCCCAGCCAAGGCTTTGTGTAGCTGGGTCTTCAAAACCTCCAAGGATGGAGACTGTACCACCTCTCTGGGGAGGCTGTTCCATTGCTTCACCACCATCCTTGTTAAGTTTTTCCTAATATCCAACCTCAACTTTCCTTGCTGGAGCTAGAGCCCATTGCTCCTTGTCCTGTCATCTGCCCCCACTGAGACCAGCCCGGCTCCATCCTCTTTGCAGCCCCCCTGCAGGGAGCTGAAGGCTGCTATTCAATCCCCTCTCAATCTTCTCTTCTCTAGACTAAATCAGCCCAGTTCCCTCAACCTCTCTTCACAAGTCATGTTCCCCAGCCCCCAAACCATTTTCATTGCCCTCCACTGGACTCTTCAATTTATTCACATCCACACCCTGTCACCCCCCAGGGCAGCAGGGCACTGTAGGGCTCCAGTCAGGAGCAGCCCCATCGGATGGGTAAGCCAAGCATGAATGACTGCTTGTCAGCTGGAGTAGGGTCTGCAGACTGGGGAACTACACTGAAATGCATTGAATCTATATCACAGTACATGGCACATTTCTGTCGGCAAGGGGCCAGGAGATACAAAAGGAGTACTCAATAGTATGTCCTCTGTCTTGCATTTGCAAATCACTTGCACTGTACAGGTTCCTTGCTAAATAATTAAATAAATGTTGACTCAGTTGAAGGGAGTACTTCCATCTTTCTCTGGCCAAACACCAAACATCTTTGTGTTTGTGTTTGCTTCTAATCAGATTTATTTTGTGTCAGGCAACTGCTTTTCCCTCAGAAGTCAAAGACTTAACAAAAAGGATCCGGACAGTGCTTATGGCAACTGCCCAAATGAAGGAACATGAAAAAGACCCAGAAATGCTGATTGACCTGCAGTACAGCCTCGCCAAGTCCTATGCAAGTACCCCGGAGCTCAGGAAGACGTGGCTGGACAGCATGGCAAAGATCCACGTAAAAAATGGAGACCTTTCAGAGGTATTTATCTTAATTGGAAACATACAGTGTGAAAGAGAAGAGTCATCTGGACGACTTCTAAATGGCTGCTTTGTTGTGTTTTGCAGGCTGCCATGTGCTGTGTTCATGTAGCTGCCCTCGTCGCTGAGTTTCTTCTTAGGAAAAGTAAGTGCCTTTCATCCAGAGGGACTAAAAGAAGGGAATGCTACCAGTGTGTTATTTTTCATTTATCTTTGTATTTACTAGTTATCAGAATCTTACAAAGATACCCTTTGCTTGCTTTGGTAACCACTGGGGTTAGGTTCTAAAATTAGCTCCTAAAGCAATGAACTAAACACTAAAAGGGGTAAGGGTAGTGGGAGATGAAAATCCCCACAGGCACTGGGGAGTTGCTGAAGACAGCAGAAGTCAGTCGATAGCTTTTAAAGATGCAGGGCTCTGTTCAAACACAGACTCTTCCTGGAAGGGGACTTGTCCCTGTCCCTCCAAGCTATAGAGTTGGTGCAATAAAAATCCTTGCCTCATATTTTTCCTGGACCATCCTGGCTATGTCGCCCCAGAACCTACCACAAACCCTTCTGAACACCTGCACTGGCATTTCAACATGTTTCACTGGCATATAAAGAACAGGAGCGTCTCTCTGGGTACACTGTCCCCCGAAAACTCTGATTAAGCAACAGATACCATTATCTCAAATTGCAAGTAACATGTTATTTTCAAGGAAAGATAAGAAAGGGAGCACAGTCCAAAGGCAGAGAAAAGGCAATAGCTCCATAGATAAAGAACCACTAGAGCAAAGGTCTGGTTTAATTCAGAACAGGAAATCAGGAGTAGAGCAACAACATTGCGTATGTGGAAGGTGGATTTCCTTTTAAATAACTCATTCTTATATAGCTAATGAATCACGCTGCACCTCCATTAGTGTCAGACCTTCGTTCACAGAATGCCATTGAAACACAGAGCTTCAGTGTTTCTGAGTCTAGCTGATCCCCAGAAACAAGGAAGAAGGGAGCAGAGAGAGGGTGATGCCTATGAGGACTCTGGGTGACATTCACACACACCCACACAGCACATCTGTCACTGGTGCAGGACAGCCAGGGCAGAATTGCCTGCAATTGCCTGTATCCAAGAATGAGGAAATAAAAGCTTAGGAACAGTAGGACCCGTCCCCAGCATTAGCAGGTATGAAAGGATCCAGAAAAACATTGTCTCTGTCTGCTCTTGTGCAGCAGCCCCTAAAGCACCCCAATAGCTACAGGATATCAGGTGTATTAAGCGCTACAGCATTCTGCAGGGGAAAAGCAGGGAGGCTGCTGGTGCCTGGGCCCCTGCAGTGATGGGAAATGTGCTGGGTTAGAGCATGCTCAGTGGATCCTAGGAACAGGATGCTACAGAGGAAAGTAAAATGGCCTAATGAGCTGTGTCCACCTATCCTGGGGGGGAATCCTTGACCCCAGTCCAAGAAGTACTGACCCCAAGCATTGGGGTGGGACCCTCTAACCAGATCCCCAAGTCATTTCTAGCTGGTGGTCTGAGCTCTAGCACACCCCAGCCCAACTCCTGCATCTAGCTGCTGCCAGCCCCCCAGGCTTCTAATAAAATAGCCACATCCCGGGAGCCAAACAAAACATCACATTTCTCCTGGCCTCACACAAGTCCTAAGCATGGGCTCACCCAGTGCCTCCCCACCCTGAGATGGATGATCTTGGATACTTGAATTGGCCTATTTCCCAGCTCTCTCCTTCCATGCTCTCCCTTCCCTGAGCTTGTCAAACTCCATGAAGCAGCTTCGGTCTCCGTCCCTGGGACTTTGCTCAGACGGCAGCTCCCAACCCTCATTTCCCCCATCTTGAGGACCCAATTTCTCCTTTTCAGGCTGAATTTGCTTGTGGGCCATTTGATCCAGTGCCTGGACTGTTCTGTACCTGAAATAGCTCCTTCCCCTCCCTGAGGTTTGCCTCAAAAGTGAGAAGTGGCTCTTCTGCCTCTCAGGATGTTTGCTGAATATTCACTGTCCTGGACCTATGCATGCTTAGGGCCCACTTGTATCCTGTCTCCCTGTGGCCCACCATCAGTCTGCTGCGGTCATCTCGGTTACTTCCTGCCGGCTTTTAAGCCACAGGCCAGAAGCTGTGATGTGCCAGAGAGTGGTTGTCAAGGAGGGATGTGTTTTCACATCCCTTTGTAGTAGAGGAAATTGAGGTAGTTTAGCTGCTAAAGGAGGAAGCTAGCAAGAGGACTGAGTGAATCATCAAGTGAAACAGGCTGAGAATGAACAAGCCAGCCCTGCTCTGTCCTGAGGGGAAGGTCAGTGTGCTGCACGGGACATGGTTCACTTCCATCGTATGGAGGAACAGGCCAGCTGGCCCTGCTGCTGGAAGGATCCAGGCTGTTGGACTGAAATTGACTGTCAGCAGCAATCAGCATGACAAGAGCTCTTAAGTAGCAGGGCCAACTTCAGGGGTATGTCAGTACCTGAGGGAATAGCCAAAATCCCCCCGACAAGCTTTACATCTGTACAGAGGTCAGCTGAAGTCCATGCTCCTTCTGTGACTGCAATGGATCTCTCCTTTGTGGATATGAAGGCACATATCCACATATCTCTTTTACTTTCAGGTTCACTCTTGTCACAAAGGACTTTTGCTTTTATGATCCATATGAGGCCTGCTCCTAGGAGCCCCAGCTAGATCAGAGCCCCACCATGCTCGTCACTCCATGAGCGGAAAGAGTTGTGGGTCCAAAGGACAAGACAGATTGGCAGGGATGCCAGAGGCAAAGTGACTTGCCCCAGGTCATGTAGCAGATCTGTGGCAGAGCTGGGAAAAGAACTTGGGTATCCTGACACTCATGCAAACACTAGGATGTGCTGCTTTCAGGCCAGGGCCTCAAGCTGTGAACAGAGTATGCTAGGACATGAGCTGCATATGAATACTTCAGGGGAGTTTCTCTCTTCCTGCCTAACTGCTATGTGCAGTGGAAATTTGCACTCGAAGGCAAGGCAGGGATTAACATAGTCTGGGCTATATATGTGATTGTTTAGCCGTATTCATTCCAACCCATTTTTCTTCTGTAGAACTCTTCCCTAGCGGCTGCTCAGCTTTCAAGAAAATCACTCCCAATATTGATGAGGAGGGAGCAATGAAAGAAGACGCTGGCATGATGGACGTTCACTACAGCGAGGTGAGATTCCAGTAAGGAGGACTGGGTTAGAAACATGGTTTATTTGACATCATTCCAGCAACCTGTAGCCCCCTAGTTGTGTATCGATGCCTGCAGCAGAGGCTGTTCTACGTCAGCTGCCCAGCAAAGGAAATCTGGCATTTCAGGGTTTCCGTGCACACGTGACAGCGGCTGGAACATGCGGGCTGGATTCCCCAGGGACCTGCTGACTGTTCTGAAGTTAATAGAGCTCGATCACTGGCTCTTCCTGCTGGACTGGGTAACCGCCGATGCCCGGGGTGGAATCTCCCTCTGAAGATGCAGTCCTGCTCCACAAAGGCAGGACGCAGCTCAGACCCCCTTCCCCTCTCATCTTAAAGCTGCCTACTCCAGAAACACAGAGACTGCAAGCCACTGTAGGATGCCAGGGAAGGATTTCCCCTGGTGTAATCAAATCCTCTGAGGAGGCAGAGCGCCAAGAGCTGTTTCTGCACGCACTTTCCATGTAGTTAGGTCTCAGGGGAAGGAGCTGGGGTCTGGAGTCCCCTGTACACCATTGCACACTGGCTGCACTGGTCTCTGATGGGGCTGCTCCGTCCTGCAATGGGGCTGGACCAGGAGGATGGCTGAAGCAAACCCAAAGGCAGGTGAGGGGCATGGAGGCTGATGCACCCTCTCATGAAGGCTTAGGTTTAGATAGGGAACAGACTCCCTCCCTGGGACTGCCCAGTGTAGCACCCTTCACCTCCACCTTAAAGGTGTCTATCAATAACCAACCTGTGCTGGTTGGTCTTCTGGTGACATATGTGTACAACCAAAGATGCAGGTTTTTCTCTTTGAACTTGAAATACGCTTGGAAAGGCCTGGGCTTCCTGGAGTTTGAAGCCTGCAGACTTCTGGCCACCTGCTCTTGTGCTCAGGTTTTTTCCAGGCAAGCTGAAGCCTTCTGGCATTTTGAGCCATGCTTCCCCGAAAGGGAGAGCAAAGGATTACCAACAGCACCCATTTTGTGTTTCATTCAGGAAGTCCTGCTGGAGCTGCTGGAGCAATGTGTAGACGGCCTGTGGAAGGCAGAGCGCTATGAGACCATTTCAGAAATTTCCAAACTGATCATCCCGATTTACGAAAAGCGGCGGGAGTTTGAGGTAGATGTTCTGAGCTTGGGGGTTTGTTAATTGGCATTAAGGAGGACTCTCCAGGCTGCCCAGCAAAGAAAAGAGGGGTTTTGATTAGGGCACAACAGATTGATGGAACTGGGTTTGGCCTGTATAGACGGTGTATAATTGGTGTATATTAAAACCGCCTTGAAACAGCTGTGTCCCCAAAGTCACTGAAGCTAAATGGTGCCCCAGGTAATTTTTTTCAAAACTGAATTTTTAGATTAAAACTGTTTTTTTTCCCCCACCAGTTTTAGTGCAATATTTTGGGTATCTCTGCTCTGGAGGGCTTGGTTCGGCTTATGCCCTGGCTGCAGCTACTAGAAATATTGCTGGACTGAAGCCTCCACCCAGCTAAATATGTAGGTGTATCCCTTGCTGTGAGCCCAGATGGGCCTCTGGAAATGAGTGAGGCAGCCTGTGCTCAACGTTCAGCCTGGGTTTGAGTTTGAAAATTTCAAGCCTGACTGGGCTTTATGAGTGCATTTAGGCACCTACGTCCAAGCAGGGATCCGCAAAATCCTGCCTAACTGTTCAGGCACCCAAGAAGCCAGAAGCACCAAGCAAAGTTACGTAGATGTCTGCAGTCCTGCTGCACGTGCCCATCGCTGCCCTTGTTTTGGCTGAGTGGAGTGTTCTGGGTGGGTTTCACAAGCAAGCTGTCCCTGCAGAGGCCTGATCTTGTAGGCATGCCATGATGCTCCCTTGCCCACACAGGGAGCACCAGAGTTGGCATGAAGCACAGCCCCCAAAGCCACTTTGCTTCGAAATGAGGGGGATCAGAAACGGAGCATTTCATTTAGGTCTCCCACTACTCAGGCTATTAAGGCAGTGTCCTTACTAGGATGGGTGAGAAGGAAAGAGTGAGCCAGTCCTGTGTCCTGAAAAGAAGGTGGACAGCCAGCCAGGAGGAGTTTGGTGCTGGGAATCCCAGTCTCCTCCAAATGCCTCACTCAGGGAGGCAGCAAAATACCTGTGTCTTTGGAAAGAGGCCAAAGGGCCTCTTCTCTTCAGCATTTCCTACCGGCTGGTTTAGGGCTGCCCCCCCCATCCCATTCGTAGGCAGCTAATGTGGATTCCACATCTGGAGCTGGGGACTGAAACATAAAGCATGTCTGCATGGAGAGTTGCCTGCCATAGACCCTATGTAGAGCTGAACTTGGGTGAGTTTAGCATCCCTAGATATCTCAGCTTAATGGCTTTGCTGAAGCAGGGCCAAAGGGCTCAGCCACTTCCAACAGCTGCCCTGATTTACTGTTTACATAATGCTGCTTCAGTAACACTGACACATGCCTGACTTCTTTGGTTTCCAGAAACTTACTCAGTTGTACAGAACGCTCCATGGTGCTTATACAAAAATATTGGAAGTGATGCACACGCGGAAGAGATTGCTGGGTACCTTCTTCCGAGTGGCTTTCTACGGACAAGTAAGTCCGCTAATCTGCATGCCAGCTGATACACCTCAGATGCCCTTGTCCACAAATCAGTCTGCTCAGTCAGGCATTCTGGCTGCCTGCACTATGCCCACTTTTATTTATTTAGCTAGCACAACCTTCAGGGAAGGGCTTCCGGGTTGCGTGAGCTATGCTTACTTTATTGTCATGCTGGATGGGATTTTCCAAAGCACCTAAACGATTTAGCAGCTCTGGTCTCATTCATTTTTAATGGAACTTCTGCTCCTAAATGGTGGGATAACAGTAGGAAATCCCACTGTGTACAGATCCTGCTGTAATGAGGCACATAAGTAAAGTTTAAAAAACACTCCAGTTTATCGAGCAGTACAGCACCCACAGAAGTCATGGATATCGTCCTCTCTGGAAGGTGGTTGTAGCTGTCTAGGCGTTAGGGAAATCTGGCTTCAAAACACATTTGTACAATATAGATTGATGCTGTTACAGGTTTAACTTTGTCAAGGACTCTGGCTCTCTGCAATGGTCATAAGTTATAGCTTGAACTCTAAATGGACTTCAGATTTTTATAGAATGCAAAGCAGAATCCAAACTAATAAAAGGAAACAACTGTCTTGAATTTACTGTATCCTTGCTATAATTGGAATGATTTCGGTGACCAGACCACATAAGACACATCAGCTTACTCCCAGAACTGGAGTTTTTCACTTTAAACTCTCGCCAGGTTTCTCAGTGTTACTGTGCATAGATAATTTTAAGGTGGTGTCACCTGACCTGAGTGGTTGGCCAAAGTTTGGAGTTCAGTAAGTTGTTCCCCATAAGAGGAGATCTGGATGATGGAATCAGAGGGCTTTGTGCCATTCTGTGTATTTACAAAGGAAGTAGATAAATACTCTGTGTCTGTGAAGGTGGGAGGAATCAAAAAGGAGATAAGTCCCTTGTTCACTGCTCCATCCCCCTTCTAACCAGCACTCTGCCCAAAATCACCTCTATCATTTGGCTTTTCTTTAGCCCACACTTGCCCAGTGTTTGCTATAGCTATCTTGCAGCTCCTTCTTTTTGACTTCACACACACACATGCACGCACACGCACACATACACATGTTCAACAGCAAAGAGTTTGTCCACTCACCATGCACATCTTTCTGATTAATGCCAGGCTTTCTTTGAAGAAGAAGATGGCAAGGAATATATCTACAAGGAGCCCAAGCTGACGGGCCTGTCGGAGATCTCCCTGAGGCTTCTTAAACTTTATGGAGAAAAATTTGGAGCAGAGAATGTAAAAATTATTCAGGATTCAAGTAAGGTAGCGTTAACTTGCATGAGTGTACCAAAGAGCTTGCTGTTTCCTACTAAACGCCACTAAATATCTCATCCTGCCTGACCTCCCCTCCAGGAGGTGAAGAGACAAGGGTTGCATCTTCTTCCTGGCAGCTCTGTAAGGTTTGGGGGAGGAAAGACTTGTAGCAAGAGGAAGATGTGGAGAGCTCCCAGGTGAATATAAATGAAGTATTAACTTCCACATTACACTGTCTTTCTCCTGAGCCCTGTGGGAGCCTTGTGAAACAGCAGTGAATGCTGGGATCCTACCCTGACCTAGGTTTGGAGAGCAGGAAGGGAACAAGCTCTTGAGGGCCTGTGGCTGGGAAAAGGATTCCCCCATGGCTGCTTAAGACCTACAGGGCTGGAAAGAGATGCCCCTTGCACCTTCTGTAAGCTTTTCCCCCTGTGCTGGGATTTCTCTTGCACACCTCACTCTCGAAGCCGATTGTTCATCTCTTCCTGAACACAAAGCCTGAAATGGTACTTTTCAAGGAGCAGTAACTGACTGCAGTAACACTGAAATGCTGCGGGTCCCTAGTGTGCCTGTATCTTTATAGGGCCACCTGACATGTCTCTCTTACAGCTGTACAGTCACGTGAGCATGGCACTGGCTGTCAGATATCAGAAGGAATGTCTTTGTGGCTGAAATTCACTCAAAATGCAGGAAGGCAATACTAGGCCTGCAGGCTGCTTCACTGCAAAACTGGAGCTGGGTGAAACAGTAGCAGTACTGGACCACAGCGCTGAGGGAATTGCAGCCTTGAGGGACAGATATACTGGCTGCAAGCATGAATGGGTAGAACTAGTGGCAAAGGTGATTTGTAGTCTTTTCCTTTCTAGTAAGCAAGCCTCTTGTTTCCAAAGGTGAACATCAAAGATCTCGATCCAAAGTATGCCCATATTCAAGTGACCTATGTGAAACCCTACTTTGAAGACAAAGAGCTCTCTGAAAGAAAGACGGAGTTTGAAAGAAATCATAACATCAACAGATTTGTATTCGAGTCTCCTTATACCTTGTCTGGAAAAAAACATGGCAGTGTGGAAGAGCAGTGCAAAAGACGAGTTATTCTAACCAGTGAGTATGGTCTGCTAAATGTGAGAATATGTATCAGCAACAAGTGTTTAAACTTGCTTGACATGCATACAAATCATAGCTGATTAGCTTTCCAAAAAGCATCAAGCACTCATGTTGCAATTTAATTAGGATGGCAGTGAAATATTTGTTTGGTTTGTTCATTGTTTTCCTAAAAGAATCATCAACAAGTGAGGTAATGACAGTACTAAATCAAACCCTTGTCTGGGAATTTGCCTGCTGGTTGGAGAAGCCCCAGGGCCAGGGGCTGTCTGTATCTATTTTATGGTGTTTTGGGTTATGTTTGTAATAGAGACGTTTCAGGGTATAAATATTATTTTTTTCCTAGGGTTGAGTATTTAAGTGGTCAGAAAAAATGTGATCAATTGACCGGTTAAATATTGGTCAACAGTTTTTTTAAAATTCCCAACAGATCCAATGATGCACAGAAAAAGTATAAATTTTCCATTAAGAAATGTGTCAAAAACTAATCATATTTCTGTCAAGAAAACTAATTGTAGTGTTTCTTGGAAATATGTATAGTTTTTCATGGAAAATTTCTTTGACCAGTCAAAAAATATGTAGTCAATTGACTGGTCAGTTGATAATATTTGACTGGTCACTTGCCCACCCTATTTTTTCCTAGCTTCAAACTCCTTCCCGTATGTGAAGAAGAGAATTCCGGTCAATTCGGAACGTCAGATTGACCTAAAACCCATTGATGTGGCTACTGATGAGATAAAAGACAAGACAGCAGAGCTACAAAAGCTCTGTTCTCCTGCGGAAGTTGACATGATCCAGTTGCAGCTCAAGTTGCAGGGCTGTGTTTCTGTCCAGGTAAGACCTCTGGCTGTCACACAGTGTTTACATACCACAACTGTTAGCAACGTGCTTACTTTCCAGAAATTATTAACCTGCTCTGTAGAGCATTACAAGGTTGATCTTGCCAGCAGAACTGAGCATTGTGCTCACTCTTGTAAGCCTGTGGGACTGCTCATAATAGCAAACAAATGTTACACCCAGTTATAAGTGCTCACAGGATCGGGCCCATGCATATTTGCACATGATTTGATTATGGGTAGAGGCTGATTATGTGTATTAAGTCTAAGATGCTGGCATGGAAATGTCAGCCAGAAACAGCCTCTTTATAGTTCCTGACCTGTCCCCAACTTGAGACGAGGCCCAGACATCTCACGTGCCAGAAAGGAAATAAAAAAAAAATCATCAGGAAACAGGTTGTCATTCCTTCCCAATGTATCGTTTTGCATTTTAAAGATTGCCAGTAAAAAAAGCCAAGCCTAACTTATGGAAAGTTAGGACCTCCCATGATATAATCAGCACTCTGCCTTATACCTGATAGAAGTGTAGAATTAGTGGCCTGCTGTCCCACCATAAGCAACACTTCCAGTTAGACAAAGCCGTTACCCTCTGCCCTCCAAAATTAACGTAAAAACCTTCCAAGAACCAGGATTGTTGGAGGTGATTTCTTTTATTAGATCAGCTGTGTGGATGAGATGTAAACAAGCCTTTGCGTGCAAAGCATTTTTCTTCAGGTCTGAGGAAAAGTAGCAAGCACAGAAATGATTACAAACAGTGGGACTTTAAAATCTGTTTTTAATCATTGTTGTGCCTGCTTTTTTTACTTGAATCTGATGAAGATTGCATGCAAACACTTGTCTAATTCTAGCCTAACTATGCCATTGGCATGGATTTCACCCACAAAAATCCTTGCTTCTTAAATCATTTCTAGAACATCATAGCTGCAACATCACTCCAACACTACCATAAAAATGATGGCATAAATGAATCCTTCTGTTTTGTATTGTAGGTCAATGCTGGCCCGCTGGCCTATGCAAGGGCTTTCTTGAGTGACACTCAGTCCAGCAAATACCCCATCAAGAAAGTGAATGAGCTAAAAGAAATGTTCAGGTAGGTTACCTGGGTAATTAATCTGTTTTCTGGCTAATGTTTGGTATTTGCTCTTCTTATGTACAGTATCTTTTATTATGGAAGTTAAGATTTGGAATAGCAGGACTTAGTATTATGCGTTTGCAATTGGAAAGAAGCTGCCTTCTACTTTCCAGGCCCAGCAGTATCTCCATGGCCAGCTTGTCCGTTGCCAGGCGTAACGTCCTGGCTCCCTTCTGAATGGAGAGCTGCGAAACTCAAACTTATTGAATTTGTTCCTTTCATTGGGGAATGCTGAACAGGGAAATGTTAAAACATCTTCCTGTTGCTGTCTAACCTGTCATTCTGCCTAAGCTCCCATCACTGTAGTGCCTGAGTTCTTCTCAAGAGAGCATTAAAGCTAGCAATTAGCTGACTCCCCTTCCTCCTTCCAGTCAAGTGAACTTTTGTGCTTTCCAGTGTCTTCCTCCCTCCTTGTCTGCCTTTGCCACTGGTGGGACAGTCCCTGAATCTCCCTGGCCCTCCCAATTCTGCACTCCAACTGCTGCAGTGTTATACTGGGTTCAGACATCTCCCCCCTTACGTAGCTGGTGCACACACCAGGAGGAACACCGTCATGGCCACCTTTCTCCTGGCCCCTGAACATCCCAGGGAAGTAGTAAAGGAACAGAGTTTGCAACTCTGCCAGGCACACATGCAGGCCTCACAGACAAGACATCTTGCACCCTCAAACCCAGCTGTGCAGACATGAGGACCAGCCAGGATCTTCTCTTTCATGTGACAGTCTTTGAACATTACAGACACATGGTTGTTATATGCCTGCAGCTTCAGAGTCCAGGAGAAGTGGGACTATGAGAAGAACAAATCTAATCTGGTTTCTGGACTGGAGGTTCTGTTTATCACCTCACCCCTGTGCAACTCTGTACATAGTTAGACATGTCTGTTTTGTTTTCTGCACCTTTGGGAAGATTTGAAGGAGAAACCGTGATGCCCAACTTTTCTTCTTTTCATCTACAGGAAGTTTATACAAGCCTGTGGAATGTCTCTGGAACTTAATGAGCGACTCATTAAGGAAGACCAAGCAGAGTACCACGAAGGGTTAAAATCAAACTTCAGAGACATGGTGAAAGAGCTTTCTGACATCATTCACGAACAGGCATGTATTAAATAGACTTGAAATAGCATGGATCCAAACACAGCTGCGCCGGGTGTGCAGGCACTCTTTCCTCGATTTTTACTTCAGGATTTAAAACTGTCTCAGATTTTCCTTTTGCTGTTTTTAACTGAATATAAAAATTGAGGCAGGTGAATAGAGAAGTGGGGGTGATTCTAAGCTTAGAGTATTGATCCAAAACCCTTGCTTCAGGGTACTGCCTTTCCAAATGCACATAACTAGGATTCTGGCCAGTTGTAAATAATATATATTCTGTGGTTTGTCTTCTTTTGCAAGGATAGTGTAACAAGCCTCAGCTTGCTAGAAGAATTACAGTTTGCTTAGACAGAACATGCTTGTCTAAATTCCTTTTCCAGTGTTTGTTAGAGATTTATATTTTTTGTTTTCTATCTACACTGCAGGGTGCTGTTAGTGTGCACTGCGAAAGAGCATGGGTAGTAAAACACAGGTTAGAGACAGACGTGATTTTGTGCGTCTGCGGCTGTGTTATATCAATACATGTGCCCTATTGGTAAATATGTTTTGGGGTCTTTCTAGGAAAGGTGCTGTTTAAATGCATTTGTGATTAATAACACAGTTTGAACAGATGCAGGAAAAATATGTTTACCTTACTAGTAACATGCTATGAAATCAGAAGCAAGTTGGCTGCCTGAAGTTGAAGGGAAGCCCTCCAACTCCAAATTAGGGAAAGGGAGTTTAGTTTGTCTGATGGGCCCTGGATTAAAGACTGAGTGTGCCTGTCTCTTCTCAAGAGAATCACTGTATTGGAAAGCTAAACATATGTTGAACTGGTGCTCAGTCGAGCCAGTGGAAATGCAAAAACATACTCATGCCTGGGAGGATGGGTGTAGACCGGACCCAAGGATCTCTGAATTCTTGTTAACTGTTCAGTTCCCTCAGCAACTCAGCTCTGTTAATCCCCGAACTCCCCAAGTTTACAACCACAGATATGCAATCCTTAATGATGCGTGTTTATCTACCCCAGAGGTCCTCACCCCTCATTGGACTCAAGGCACCATTCCATGCCTCTTGCGAATTAAGTGGCACCCAGTTTCCCTGGCTGAGAATCACTGATCTACATTTTGATTGGATATATTTAGATTTCTTTGTTTTGCTGAAACTTTTGGAACTGGACTGAACCAGTTGCCTTGTGGACATGGACGATGTCAATTAGTTGGGATTTATGTTCCTGTGAAAGTTAGTTCTGGAAGGAAGGGTCCCTGCTCTCTTTCCTTCACCAGAATGGAATGCTACATCCAATCTCTTTCTTTTGGCTAAGTTGTTTATGGTTTTCATGGGCAATGCTACTCTGTTTTTTTAATCACTTATCTGAAAAACCTCAAACAGATGCATCTATTAAAACTAAACTACATCTAATACCTTTGATTACATCAGTTATTCCTGCTAATATGTATACAGTATGATATAGTGGGTTTGGATTATCTAATTTCAGGCACTTCCTCTGTATAATCTGATCTGGTTCAGCTGGACACATACATTGTTTGCTTTCTTTTGCTGACCAAGCTAATTTCCCACACAGGGTCATGTTGTGGTTGCTCAGAAACAGGCTTTAGAGCCTTCTGCTTTTGGCCACGCTTCTGCAGCTTATCCCAGCATTTCTAATATTTAATCGTGCAAATACAGAAACCACATACAGTTCCAGTCTTTACATAATAGAGGATATATGTAATATGGGGGCACTTTGGCAAACACTCAAATATATTCCTTACAGAAGTGACCTCCCTATCTCTGGAATGACATCTTTAATTTTGGCTTTGTTAAAATTAAAAAAAAAGACTAATTCATTATAAGTACAGTATCAGGCCTATAAAATGATCAGGGTGTAATTCAAAATGCTTGTGCCTCAAAGAAAAAAGTGTTTTCAGAATTTCCAAATTAGGTTACATATAAAAAGGAAGCCTCTCACATTAGAACATTGAATATAATTGCTTAAAATGAAAAAGTTGAACTGAACTGTTTTTTATCTAAAATGGCATGAAAGAAGGGTCATGCAAAAGATTGTTTTAACGTCTTAGTCAAGAGTTCCATCCACTGGTGTTCATTGTAATGTTCTAATAGTTGTATTTATAGACAACAGTGTCAGGTTTCTTTTAACAAATTTAGCCAAGTTCCATAGTGACGCACGGCTGCGCGTAAGGTGGTTGGAACTACATGTAAGCAGCAACTTGATTTGCAGATCATGTGCAATTTACACCAATTTGGTGTTTATGGGGATGAAACAGGGTCCTGGACACAATCGAATGCAGGTCAAGGGAGTTGCTTTCTTTTGTCGAATTCAGCCTTGTGAGTGTTAGGGGTGGTTTGGATATGAGGGTGGCCCCTGCTTTATCTTGCAGCCTCTACCTAGTTGCTTTTCCAGCTATTTACCTGTGCCATGTCCTTGGTGCATTGCACTCATGTTGCTTGGCCTTTTACTACCGATTTACCCCTGTTCTCTTGTCTGCTGAATTTTGCACAAAGAATTTTGTAAGAGCTGCAACTGCTTACTTTGGGCTCTTTGCAGACAAACGTCTCTGTGCAGTTTAATTTGAATACAGAAGCTAAAACTTTTGTGGCCTCCAAATTCCGCAATATTCAAATTGAAAGCAAATCAGCACCATAGAAGCACAGCAGTTAGGGGCACTCTAGAATAGAGATGCATTGTTAAAATGCTCCATATTATCAAAACATGTTTACCAGGCCAGTCCCGTCCTCTTTAGTTACTAGGCAGCGTTACTGCATTGACTGAACTTTGCAGGTTAGAGGCTAGTTAAGGATGTCAGACTTTTCTGTGTGTATGTGTAGGTCCAGCAAATTGCATTCTCCAGAAGAAAAAGTCCAACTTTTCCTATGTACAGAAATTATCTTCACATTTCTGCAATTTATCACAGGTAGATATGGCCGGCTTTGAAACCTTAGTACTTTTAATAGCTCTAAATTATACTTAAATATTATTTTCCTCTTCTGAAAAATTCCTGTTAAGCATAGGCAAGAAAAATGTGCTAACTTAAGGTCCAAACTGGAAAGAAAAAAATACAGCTCAACTGCTGCACAGTGTAAAAAACCAAAACCACACAGATATTTTACTCTGTGAAAAGATGGTGGGGCAGGAGGACGATTCATTAAGTGCCCCTGCAACAGACCTTCAGGTCCCTAAGAATGAGAAGGGAGACAGAAGGGAAGGAAATGGGGAGGAACAGAAGTAGATGGCTAACTGAAATTAAAAGATGTAGGATTTTCATCAGGATAATTCCTTTACCCTACTAGGATCCCCAGTGCATTGACTAACCACCCCTCAGCTATCCCAAGAACAGCTCTTGGAAGTCCAGAGAAAACAAGATAAAATAGCATATTGCCTGTCCTAGCAAAGGAGGGTAAGAACACCTAAATGGTGTTTTCAGTCTCCAGTTGTTCTGTAAGAGCCCCAGACAAGCTTTCTGAAAGTACCAAAAATAGTCCAATCATCTCTAACCTTGCAAATTCAGTACCAGTTCAGCTGCAGGCTTTACTGAAACCCATTGCAACATGAGGGCTTTTTGCTTCTGTAGGGAGGGCCCAGAACTCCTCTGTATGTAAAAGAAATCATAACACCTGGTATTTTGCAATTCGTAAGTCATACAAACAGGTTCCTGTTGGTCTTTCCTGCCAAGCCTGATAGTTACTTCACAGATCTGAGTGCCAGTTTACTTTTTAAACCAGGGTCCATTCATTGTATCTGACCAAGCAGGTTGCCTACAAAAGCTCATGGCTCTCCGAACCAGCGGGCCTATAAGGTACCACCCTGCTTCACATTCTTCCTTTCCAAACGAGAGAATCCCTTTGGCTACAAAACTTAAGTCTACCAAAATAAGATTATGAGAAAGCTCTCTCAGTGTATGTACAGCAAAAGCTGTATTAACTGACACTTTATTAGCTGGAAAACTCTATTAACTGGTATCTGAGGGATGCAGTGGTGGTGAAACTGGGAAGTACCACTTCTGGGTTTTGCCGCTGCTGCAAGCAGAGTTCTTGCCACTTCTTTGGTCTACAGCCCAGGGCAAAGCAGCCTGCACATGGTTCCCCTCCCTGTCCCCTGGCATGCTGATGCTGGGGAGTGCACCACACGGTGCACATTTGATTAACCGGAATATATGATTAACCGGCATCCCCCAGAAATGGGGGATGTCAGATAACAGAGCTTTTACTGCAGCTGTCTCTTTTGTTTGGGGGCAGTTGTACACTTTTCTGTCTGTACTGTAAGAAGGTTGACCGCTAAGTCATGCATGTCATTTATCAAAACTCATAATGCAGTGCTATTTTAGGTTGAATAGCATCTTTCAGTGGGAGCTTGCTTTGCCTTGTTAATAACTCAGTTACCATTTTAAGGACATATTTCAGTTATTGTCACTATATATAGTTGTGGCAAAAAGAAGTCTTAAATAGAGCAAGACTTACCTTTCTTGAAGTTAACAGTAGTCTCTTTTTAATGAAATTCAACTAACAGTGCAACTATGTAAATATTCTAGTGCTGGTACCGAGTAACCCTTCTTTCTCATTTCTTTGTTATGCTGCCTTTGCAATTCAGCTTTGAAGACCTGGTTGGGTAATTTTATACTACTTTTGCCTTATGTGTGTTTTTTAAAAGCTTCTTAAAATGATGAGTTGCACACATGTATTTAACTTCTCCTTTGTTTTGTTTAGCTGTACCAAGAAGATACAATGCATTCTTCCTGGATACATGACTCTCTACATGTATTTTGTGCAATCAGTGGGACATCTGGTGACAGGTTACTTCTCACCTAGGATCACTGCTGACATATGAACATATGGTGTTCTACAAACCTTACTCAGGAACATACAGAACTGTGCAGAGGATGTTAAAACTCAAAACAAGTGACCTGGAAACCTTCAGTATTTTTCCCCCCAAATCAAAGTGCTTTCAAACAGGGTGCTTGCTTATTTTGCTGAGCAATGTTGGAAGTGCCTGGACATTTACACCACTGTGCTTATTTTGTACTTTTTTAAGTTAAATGTATACAATACAACACTGAAAGCCATCTGTCCAACTCTGTACTGAATTGCTGAATTATGAATTGGGAAAGGTACTATGTAAAGCTGTACAATGGAATAGAATAAAATGTAAAACTTCTTTGTAAGTAGAAAGTAGCATACAGTGTATAGGAATTTTAGTATGTGCAATATTGCTGCTAAAAGTATTCCCAGTCTCTTGGACACAGGATATGCAAGTAGGTGTAATGGTCAGTCCCCTTGGAGAATTGAGAAGGAATCCTGACCCGCAGGAAAGGGGTATGGTTTCCCAAAACACCAAGGACATAACTTTCCAGCTATTAGATTTGCCACCTGTGAACCCTCCATAAGTCATAACCAGAAAACCTAATGCAGAAACCACAAACACACGCTCTGTTAAAGAAATCCAAAGTAAGGCTTCTGTGGCTAAGGAAGACGGCTGTAGGTAGCGTTTGCCGTTGGCCTATTCTGCACTATGTGCAAGGGTCATAATCACCAAGATCTGTGAGAAATCTAATCCTTTCCATTCCTCAGAGAGGTCAGGCTAGATTGAGATGCATGTTGTGTATGTAAAATAAACCAATGACCGAGGTTGGCCTCGAGTGGGTTTGGGGTTCTGGCACTTCAGCTCCTTTTTGAAAGTTCTACCATTTGCCAGAAGGAAGATTTTACGCTGGGAACTTCTTGGATTGAAATAACTTTTATTAAATAGATTTTTTTTAAGTTTTGTGACAAACCCCAGATATATATGTCCTTTTACTGAACAGATCTCCCAGGGTTATGTTGTAATCCCACAACTTTTTAACACATTTTTTCTGAAAACAGTTTTTTCCTGACAGATGGGTAAAGAAAACATAAGTACAAGAATCTTATCACTTCTTCCCTCCTCCTCCTCCATAGGCACTCTGCCAGTATCCATCTCTTTCATAGCACAGGGATATATTCAGATGTGGGAAGAGAAAAAATTAGATCCCTGGGCTTATTCAGTAATTCTTTCATGTAGTCTCTTTCACCCCTCAGCAATGTAGGTGATGTCTTTTATTTTTAAAATCGCACTTACACTGAAGAGAGTTCCACTCATCTTAGATTCCCTGCAGAGCTTTTATTTTCTGCATTAATAAAATGAGGTACATAACTTTTTTTTTCCCTATATAATTTTTAGTGGTAAGCAAAACACAGATATGCCAATTTAGTAAACAGATGACATTTCTGCCAATATGTGTTTGTGTCCTAGGCAGCATCCAAATTTAACTTCACAGAAAGAGGAAGAAAGATGAGTACAGTGAGTTATGGTCACTAATTCTTTGTCTTAAGCTTGCCATGAAAAATGTTTAACAGCAGATGCTGCTTCCCAAGTTACTCTTTGAAAAGACAAGTTGTTAAGTTGGGACAGGCATTAAATATTACTTCTGTCCCCTGAAATGTAACTGAACAGTATCGAAAACATGTTTTGAGAATACTTTTGACAATAAGCAACATCAAGAAATAAAAACTAATTGGCAGCTTTCGACTACTTTAATAGCAGCCTGCAACTCCCTGCAGGGGGCTTGCAAAAAGGATGGAGCTGGGCAGTTCTGTGAGGGCAGATGACAGGACAAGGAGCAATGGGCTCAAGTTGCAGCAAGGGAAGTTGAGGTTGGATATTAGGAAAATCTCTCACTAGGAGGGTGGTGAAATACTGGAACAGATTACCCTCTCCACAGAGAGGTGGTGGATTCTCCGTCCTTGGAGGTTTAAGACCTGGGTAGACAAGGCCTTGACTGGGATGATGTAGTTGGGGTTGGCCCTGCTTGGAGCAGGGGGTTGGACTAGATGAGACCTCCTGAGGTCCCTTCCAGCCCTCACTTTCTGATTCTATATGCACTGCTGTTGTCTCAAATTACATTGGTATACTAGCAGTTGTTGCTGCTTCTGTTGCTAGTGATTGCAATGGAATAGTTACTGGTATCCTTAGGCTGCCTCATGTCTCCAGGTAACTGCGTTTTCAACAATATATGTTGTGTCTGCATAATACATGGGTGCAGGTGCAAACAGGTAAGTCTGCAAACACACAACTATTTGCACAAGGCTGGAATAGGCAGGAAGTAGTGACCATCAGTGGGCAATAAGTACACATCTCAATCCTTTGAGATTTCAAAACCCTTTTAGATAATGTGTGTTATGAATCAGAAAATTGGGTGAAGGGGTAGCTAGGAACACAATGCATCTACCAGCACTTTGCTTGTGAAAATCTATATCAAGGGATATATGCCTATATGGAAGAAAATTATAGTGCTTATAAGTGCAATGAAAATGCTAATTCTTCTCTCTCTCAAGAGAATTTAGAAGCTAACATTTTTAAGCCAAGTAACTTCAAATTTACTTTTCCTTTCCAGAAAAAAGAAAGTGATCTGGATTCATGGTGACCCAAGTTTTATTCCAATACATTCCTCAGTTTTGTGAAATTAAAATGTAGGAGGAATTTTCATGCCAACAGATAGTGTGGACAGGAGGACAGCTGTAGTCTCTGATGCATCTGTTTAGAAGCCTTCCAAACATGCTGCATAGTATTTTAACATATAGTAATGTTTTATATCTGCAGTTCCATATTTCATCTCAAACACTGCCAAAGTACATTGCAATCAGAGAGGGTCCAGAGGCAAGACAAGGATGAAAAGCAAGCTGTAGGAGAGCAGATTGAAGGAAAGAGGTTTGTTTAATTTGGAGAAGAGGAGACGAAGTGAGGGAGTCAGGTTAACAATTTTCAAATATTTGCAAGGCTGCTTTAAGGAAAATAGAGAAACATTGTCCTCCCACAATATAGGGCAGGAAGCCTGATGTAGAATACGTGATTAGAACAAACTTTAGGACAAGCTTCCTAGCAGGAATAGAACAAAAGGTCAATGGAACAAACTCTTCAGAGAAGTTGTAGAATCTTCTTCAGATGAGTTTTTTCAAGAAGAGGCTGAATGAGTGTCTGTTTGGGATGGTTTATGAACAGTAAGCCTTTCATCTGTACAGGAGGTTCAGCTACATAGCTGTCAAAGGTGCTTTCAACCCTATGATTCTATGAATGGAGGCCAGCTGTGGGCCTATCACTTGCCACCCTTCCACACGCAATGCTTTCAGTGGGACTTCTTACTGAAAGACAGCAATCTTGGAGCTGGAAATCAGGACAAATATCCAATAAAACAGCTCAAGGGATGTGAGGGAAATGTTGGTGATGAACATGGGCAGACCTCTGAAGGCTTCATCTATAACAACTGTCTGCAATAAATTGTATATTACTCTATCTACTTGCTGAAGCAAAGGGTGGCTAAGGCCTCAAGAGGGGAGAGAGAAATGCCTTAGATAAGAGGAAGATGACCATTAAACTGTCTTGAAGGACACGAGACAGATAGCCCCAAGGTAGGAAAAGTTAGTTTAGGCAACTCTTGGTCTTGAATCTATAAAAGGTTGATTGTCCTGGATGTGAATTAGAGAGACCACACAGAAATCTTCCTGTAAAGGTCTCTCTCCGATAGCTATTGAAATAAAGTTTCTACCTGACCTGATTCCAAATTCTACAGCGTGTTTTTTCCATGACATACTTTACAAGAGTAATGCATGTTGGCTTTGGAAGATGTGATCTAGAGTGTTGACACTTAATGCATTGAGTTTGAGCCACCCTATTCTGTTTGAGCTGACAGTTTTCTCTCTGGAACTGGGAGTAGTCATAGAAATCATAGAAATGAAGGGCTGGAAGGGACCTCAAAAGATCTTTGTGTCCAACCCACCTGCTCTGGGCAGAAATACTGCTAAGATCAAATGATCCCAGCAAGGTGTCTGTCCAGTCTTCTCTTGAAGACTTCCAGGGTTGTGGACTGCACCACCTCCTTGGGAAATCTATTCCAGATTCTGGTCACTCTTACTATAAAGAAGTTATTCCTTACATCCAACCTAAAACCTTCCTCTAATAATTTATGGCCATTGCTCCTTGTTGTCCCCTGGGATGCCCTAGTGAACAGTTTTCTCCCAGCTCTCAATATTCACCCCTTACACAGTTACAGACAGCCATCATGTCCCCCTTCAGTCTTCTCTTCCCCAGGCTGAACAGGCCCAGATCCCTTAGTTTTACCCCATAAGATTTGTCCTCCAGGCCCTTAATCATTCTTGTGGCCCTTCTCTGGACCCTTTCAAAAGTCTCCATGTCTTTTTTGAAGTGTGGTGCCCAGAACTGGACATGGTACTCCAGCTGGGGTCTCACCAGTGAGTAGAGAGGAAGTATCACTTTCTTAGCCCTGCTTGCAACATATTGGCTAATGCATCCCAGTATACTATTAGTTCTGTTGACTACAGCTTCGCACTGATGGCTTATGTCCATCCTGTGGTCAACCATTACCCCAAGGTCCCTTTCAGTCATTGTGCTGGCCAGGACATCTCCTCCTAACCTATATTGATGTCACTGATTACTTATCCCCAGATAAAGCACTCTGCATCTATCCTTATTGAACTGCTTCCGGTTCCACTCCACCTGCCTTTCCAGATTGTCCAGATCCGCTTGGATCCGCATCCTATCCCCTAGCGTGACCACTTTTCCCCCACAACCAGCTGTAGGTCATTAACACACCAAGTTTAATAATAGAGTTCTAGGAAGCTATTAATGACCTGCACACAATTTTCAGGTGAACAGAGGTGCTCCTATAATCTGGTTAGCATGCATAATGTAACTGCTCATTAACCCCACAGGCCTCTGGTTCTCTCTGTTTTTACAGGAAAGTTGTTAACTGATGTGATGGTGTTAATTGATGTGATGGTGACACACAGTAGCTGACAGTTAATTGATGTGATGGTGATGCAATAACATACAGAAGTTTTAGAGCATTCTAACAATTAGTGATCTAACAAAAGCATTTTCTGTTACCACTACTTACTTTTTGGAATCCATAATCCAGCCCAGGAGCTGGAAGCAAACTCAACCTGAAACGAACAAAAAAGGGATCAATGTATTAATTCACAAAAAAGATTATTAATGACTAGAAAAACATGGTACAATCTATACTGAATGTTTAGAGCCTTTGCTTTATTCTGTTCTTATGTGCATCAATATACAACTAAAGTATTACATTTGAAGTTAATAGTCACTGTAACAGGGCCCTGCCCTATTACTAGGAGTTTGGGGGAGTCTGAACAGCCCCACACCTCAGAAGCACCTCTGCACGCCTACCCCAGACCTGGGAGAACTCACCAGAGGCTGGGGAACCAGGTTCTGGGCTGTAGCGAGTCTCTCAGCAAGGGAGCTGACACAGGGTGTGGAGAGTAAGAGAAGGTTAGCTACATCAGTTCAGAATGAGAAAGAGAGAAGACATTCAATGCAGCCTCAAGAGGCTGCATCTGGCCAGGCAGCAGACTGTGGAGTTAAGCAGGCAGGGGAGAGCCTGGAGCAGGGCTCTTCTGTTTGTTTACTTGATCATTTGCTTTGCTGTACAAGCCCACAGGCTCTGCAAAATCCCTGGAAGATAAAAAGCAGCCAGAAAGTGAAGCCTGGAAGACAACTGTTATCTTCTTTGTTTAACTTCTTCTGTTAACATCACTAACAAGCCTGGGGTGGCTGCAGCAGAGGCAAGGGCCTGAACACTGGGTCCTTGGCCAAAGCCAGCAGCAAAGTAAAACTGGTCACCTCAGTTAGCTTGACCAAACATATCCTGCTGTGATTTTCCCACAGCAGCCTACAGTTATATCATAGGAAAACTGCAGAGCAAAGTCAGGTTGAGTGAGGGGTTTTTTTTACAATATCACCACAGACCCTAATTCCAGTGCCAACTCTGATGTCAAGGTACTACAAATGAATGGTCAGTACTTCTAATGGTCATGTGCAGGGTGAGATGAGTGGGGATAGCAGCTGTTATTCTGAAGCTCCAAAAGAACATGGACCCCACACATCCTAATTACTTGGATCCCAAAAGGACCACTCTTCAAGGACTCTCTCAGCCGTAAGCAGGCAGTAGCCCATGGGATGGATATAGCATGGATTCCCCACAGAGGCAAGAGAAGCAAGTTATACACCCTCCTCTCTGTATGGTAGTGATCTTTTCTATTGCAACTGCAGCTGCAATTTCAAACCCTTTTCCTGTCCTGGAATATACTTAGTGTGGCCATCTACATTAGCTACCTAAAGAGACAGATTCTGGTTGTAGCTGAAGTAGTGTACATGCTGTATATATGTCTACAGGGTCCTAGCATTGTTCTTGAGCATTAATGCCTATAGAAGACAGCCACAGCTGCTTTTGTGGTGTGCGGGTTGGGGGTGTGGATCTGGCTGTCATGGATTTATGAGAGGAAACCAAACACTGACAGAACTTCTTGAGTATGGACTACTTTCAGCATTGGGACAGTCTTCAGTCAGTGATTTTGTTGGCAGTAACTTCTCTTTCTGATGTCTCATGTGGGATATCCTCTATCTGGGGCTTTTGACTGGTGTAGAATTTTAGTTAGCTGTTTTCTCCTTTAGTAAGAGGTTGCTTTTGCATGAGCTCCTGTGAAATTTGGGAAATCTTTATGGAGCTAGTTGTATTACTTCCCTCCTCTGCTTGTGGGCAGCAGAAGACAAGATGGTGAGGCAAGGAAAGGTATAAAGGATTATGTTCCCTCTTCCACCCTGTTGGTTAAACAGAACTTGAGCATTGTTATGCTCCAGAGAGAAGGCATCTGGGGAACTATGTGATGGGATGCTGAGGCCTGAGCTTTGGCAGCGCTTACTTGAAGGGATGTAGTTCTTGTGTAGATGGCCCTAATTCTGATACATCCCAATTTTGGAGGGCATGACCTCCAAGCCTTAATACTCTTTCTGTGTGGATGGTGTGTGCAATCTATGTATTCTGGTCTGCTTGTGATCCTGCAGAGGGAATAGGTTTATCATTAAATGCAACAGAGTGACAGGCCACAGTCTGAAGCACACATTGGGTGTTTTGGCCCGTGGGAAAGGAGAACTAAAAGTAAAAATAGGGTTAATGGAGTGACACCAGAGATAAACTGAGATCAGTGGGGTCTAGAAAAAAGAAGAAAGGCAACAAAAGCAAAAAACTTAGCAATGGGAAAACGGGTAGACAAAGCAAGAAAACCATAAGGGAAGGGAGCGTGATGCAGCCTGCCAGGACTCTGCATCTTGTTAGTGACAAAAAAGTTGCTTTTTCTCTAGGACAGATGACAGTTGTGTCTGGAGAGACTCAGGGTACCCTTTTAGTGCAGTAACTGCTACTCATGTAGACATATCCAAGTTAGCTTTTGATCAGCAAGCTCAGGTGCTACCAGAAGAACTCAGTTCAGGCTGTCAAACCTGCAATACCTGTAAACTCTCTGAAAGTTAATTGGAAAATTAGCTCAGATTATCTACCTAGTCTGTAGGCACTGAGGTGTAAACAAACCTTTTAAATGACAAGTAAACTGAAAAGAGTAGCTATTATAGGATGAAAAGAGTTAGAACAAGATTCAATGAGTCAGAACAGGATTCGGCATAAAGGAGTATTACAAATCTGAAATTTCAAGATGACAGAGCAATTTAAGAGAGATGATTGCTGGCCAGTGTATTGGGAAACATGAAGAAGGATTAGCTGTTGGGGCAGAGAGGGCGATGAATTCAGTATGCTGAGAGCTGGAAAGTGAAAGGAGATGCAGTGGAAAACTGGGAGGCAGCCCCAAGAATGCTGAAGGTTTCCACATACAATGCAGGTGATCCTGGAAGCGTAGACGAAAAGAAAGGAAGGAAATAACACAAACTCTCAAAGGAACTAAAGTAATAGTTTGTCTTGGGATAGGCCTATGTACTATTGTCTCAGAAACTCAAGATTAGCGCTGCACAAATCAAACTGTGAAAGCTAGTCAAACATTCTGACTCATGCACATTGAAATATTTAGTGGCAGTGTTCTGTTTATTTATTAACGTGTCCTCTTGGAAGCCATTTTCTAGATGCTGAGAAGTTCCTAAGCACCCTTTCCTTTTTCTTTCCTGTTCCCAGAATTTAAAAAAAAAAACATGAAAAAGAGGGAAGGGAGAGAACCAGTATAAAACAGGATATTTCACACCAAAAAGGAAAAAAGATCTACTTCCCTTTTCCTAAAAATGAGCACAAACCCAAATGAGTGATTGCAAAACTCCTCAAAGGGCTGAGTAAGTTGGACTACATGTTAAAATTCTGCTGGGATAGTAATGCTTGAAACAGCTTTTATGGAGGCTCTCTGCATGCTAAACTTATTTTGTTATTCATGCTGTGGTATAACACCTAGAAACCCAGTGTGTTAGGTGCTGTGCAAATCCCATAAGGCTGTCCTCTGCTTTATAAGTTATTCTGTTCTCTTACTGGAAGCTGCCCCAAGCCTTTGTTTGAAAGGTCAGCCTATGAATCAAATAACTAAAAGACAGCCATGGCCCCAAAGGATTTAAAGCAGTGCTCAACCTCTGGCCGCTGGACCATGCCTTGGGGCAAGAGGCCATTTCATTCAACTTGTAGCTCTCACAGGTCTGCAAATTTGGCTGCGAGGCCATGTTGGCAGCCTTAATTAGTGTCCCTGCTACCAAATTTCCACACCTGTGAGGGGCCCTGGGGACTGGATAGCATGGCCCCATGCACTGGATCAGGCACACAGGGCAACACAAGATCTGATCCTAGAATGTGGGGGCACACAGGGCCTGATCCCATCATGTGTGGCCCTATCTGGCCCAAGTACCAGGCTCTTGTCTAGCCTGCGTGACCAAAAGACTCGGGACCAGTGGTTCAAACTAGTGATTCTCAACCAGGTGGCTGTGGCACCCTTGAGATCCTTTCAAGAGTGCTGTGGGGTGCCATATAAAGGTTAGGAGTGCAGATGAGGTGCACATGGTAATTCCAGAGATTTAATCTAGGAGTCCACAGCATTGGGTACATTCTGCCCTAGGGGTGATTTTTCCCAAGTCCGGTGTCACAGAACAGCAGCTCTGTTCTTTTCCTGTAATTAGAAAGCCCCCATCCCCTCCTTTGTGGTTAAGCCTGCCTCAGAGGCACTGGGTGTTGACTGCAGCCTAGGCTGGCGATGTCACTGGGCTTGTCCAATGTTCCTGCTATGTCCAAAGCCAGAGGTCCCCGGCTAAGGGGTCTTGCCCCTCCACTCAGGGTCACACTGATGCTATATTTGGGGTCAGGAAGGAATTGTACCCCATGATGACATTGGTACAGATTGGCAGGATTTTGCCTTCCTCTGTAGCAGGGGGCATGGCCTCTACCTGCGATCTCTTGAGCACATATTAACAACCTTTTATAGAAACATAATGTTGGCTACCGTCGTTCCCCTGCTTTACCTGTGGCAAGTTGGGGCATGGTGTCTGGTGCGGTGTCAGGGTTGATGGTAGTCTTATGAAGAGTTTAGATGATGGATTTGCCTGGGGAGGTTTGAACAGAGCCGCTCCTGCCTCGGGCAGGGGTTGAATTAGATGCAACAGCTGAAAGTCCCTTTCAGCCTCACTTCTCTGGGATGTCTATGAAAACTAAGAGCTGCTGTTCTCTGAGAGGAGTCTGGAGTTTCCCAACGGGTGATTTGAGTGTATTGAGGGACGCTTCAAGCTGAGAGGTGGAGAGCCGCTGGTGTTGGCTACCGCCCCTTCCACCACATCAGCAGCATGAGTGACTGCTGTGAATGGCCACAGAAGTCACTTGACTTCATGGCTCATTGTCACATCCCTTCTCAACTCTTCATGCCACAGGTGTTAATGACCCTCTCTTCTGAATGCTTGTGGCATTCCTCCCCATCCAGCTAGCCTTTCTTTGGCCCTTCTGTTGTGTGGTGGCTGCTCCTGATCATGCAGCTCCTATTTCACAGGCCTCCTATTTCATGCCAGCTTCCTCAAGTCCATGGTGCCAGCTCGGAGTTGGCAGTTTTCATGCACTAATTTCACTGGTCCCGACGCTACGTGCAGATGCCTGACGTGCCTCCTGCATCAAGCACTCTGCTCCTGGCTCAGTCACAGCTTGAGATCTGGTGGCGGCCAGAGGCAATGTGGCAGGGCAGACCTCCAGAAAACAGATGTCAAGAGCTGCAAGGAGTTGGCTACCCACCAACTCTAATGGTGCCACCACCTCCACCCAGCAGTTGCCTGTTTGGAGGGACAGTGTCTTGCCCTCCAAGCAGAGTGAAGGAAGGGAAAGGAGAGGAATCTGGTGACATCTGAGGACAAACTGGCGGCTCCTGGATGCAATTCTTCAGTCGCCTCAAGCACGCTGTGATAGGGATGGTCTTCAACAGAGGGCTTGGCCATCTCCAGATGGCTCTGAACTCGTTCCAGTGATCTTCTGCAGCTCTAGGATGGCATTTAAGTTGCCTCAAACAAGCAATGATAGGGACTCTCTTTCAACAGACGGTTTGCTCATCTCAACATGGCTTTTAACTCATCCCAGTGCCCTCCTGCAGCTCGAGGGTTCAATTCTTCAGGTGCCTGATGGGAGCCATGGTAGGAATGGTCTTCAAAAGAGGTCTTGCCCATCTCAGGGTAGCTTTTAACTCATCCCAGTGCCCTTCTGGGGCATCCAGAATGGGATTCTCCAGTCTCCTGAAATAAACTGTGGCAGGGATGTTCTCCAACAGAGAGGCTGCCCCTTTTGAGGTGGCCTTTAATGCATCCCAGCGCCCTTCCGCGGCTCAGGATGGGATTCTCCAGTCACCTCAAGCGAGTTGCAATCGGGATGGTTTTGCAATGGCGGGCTTGCTGATGTCCAGGCGGTTTTTGACTTATTCCAGTGCCGTTCCGCAGCTCCAGGGTGCAATTCTCCAGGCAAGTCGAGCAAGCCGTGGTCAGGACGGTCTTTAATGAAAGGTTTGCACGTTCCAGGGCGGCTTTTAGCCCATCCACGGTGCAATTTTCTGGGAAAGTCGAGCGAGCCGTGGTCAGGTCGGTCTTCGGTGAAGGGTTTGCACATCTCAGGACAGCTTTTAGCCCATCCAGGGCATGACTCTCCTGTCCCCTCAAACGCACGGTGTGCAATGGAGACCTTGCCCCTGGGGATGTCTTCCCATGGGGGGCTCCCAGTTCATCCCAGCGCCTCCCGTCTGGCTGCTCTCAGGCCCGGCCCAGGGGAGGATGGAGATGGAGGAGGAGGAGGCCGCTCGGCTCCTCACAACCCCAGACCCGCCTCCGGGCGGGGACGCGGCAGGGCGGCGGCAGCACGGCTTTCCCGTCCGGTCCAACCCCGCCGCGCCAGGAAGACGAGGGAAGGGAGCCGAGCCGAGTCGGGCCGGGAGCGGGCGGCCGCCCGCAGCCATGGGACCCCTGCTCCTCGTCCTCCTCACGGCGCTGGGGCTGCGCGCGGGTGAGGGCACGGCTGTGCGCGAGCCGCCTGCTGTGCGGGGCTGTCGTGGGGAGGACTGCCTGTTGTGTGAGGGGTTGTTGTGAGGGGCTGGGGGTTGTGTGAGGGGGACCGCCTGTTGTGCGAGGGGGGACTGCCCCCCTTGTGAGGGGCTATTGTGTGAGGGGACCGCCTGTGGAGGGGATTGCTTGTTTTGCGAGGGGTTGGGAGGACCGCCTGTTGCGTGAGGGGACACTTCCCCCCTTGTGAGGGGCTGTTGTGTGAGGGGGACTGCCTGTTGTGCGAGGGGGGACTGCCCCCCTTGTGAGGAGCTGTTGTGTGAGGGGGACCGCCTGTTGTGCAAGGGGGGACTGCCCCCCTTGTGAGGGGCTGTTGTGTGAGGGGGACCGCCTGTTGTGCGAGGGGGGACTGCCCCACTTGTGAGGGGCTGTTGTGTGAGGGGGACCGCCTGTTGTGC